>CAEGAD010055208.1:0-99776 GCA_903067055.1 Poeciliopsis paucimaculata
GGTTGTTTGTCCTGTGTGTCTCTGTGTTGCCCTGCGACAGACTGGCGACCTGTCCAGGGTGACCCCGCCTCTCGCCCAGAACGTTAGCTGGAGATAAACACCAGAACTTCCCGACCCCACTAGGGATAAGGGTGTAAAGAAAATGGATGGATGGAAATTTCTAAGTCTCCACATCATTCATAGAAAAGATTTGTCTCCAAGTCAAGTCAATACGCTTCTTCGTATTGAAGGGTGCAGCTCTCCGGCTGCACCCTTGCAGCCGGAGAGCGTTCCCCTCTGATAAAGCCGTTTGTTTGAGCGGCTCGCTGGAGTGAGGACAATAAAGAGTTTGCCTGTTAAAAAGACAAACTGCCTGGGTTTCGTCATCTTGTATGAAGTCACCGATTCCCGCTCGGTCCCATCAGTCGTCCTCAGCGTCGGTTTTACAGCGCCGTCACACTCGACTTCACGGGCTGTTTTACGGTGCTTTAACTGCAGGCGGGGTGTTATTACAAAATGTTCACACCGGGGTGTGTGCGTGTGTGTGTGGAGTTTAAGAGCGAGATGGAAGGTAAAACCAGGAAGGCGGTAAATTGAGAATTTGTTTGGTGGAATAATCCAGGAGACGACCGCCATGTACAGACACTTGAGGATTGACAGGAAAAAACAACAACTCGTCAGTTTCCCACCCAGTTCCAGGATTTTAGGCACTAAAGTTGGTCTAGATGACAAATTGCTGAGTTTGTCATTTGTGTCTTGTCTGATGAAGCAATTTCTTTGAGCCCACCAGGCTTTGGCATCGTGGAAAGAAGGAAAACTCATTTTCAGGCGGTGAGAGGAGTCTACAGTGGTCAGACGGTTTGAGAGTGCGTGAGGAATTGCTGCAGACGTCGCCGTGTTTGTCTTGTTTTAGGCGATATGTGTGTCGGAAGTGAGAGTAATGTGTTTATCCCTCTGTGTCCGTGATCTTCTCCATCACATTCAGAATAACTTACAGCAGTTATGTTGAGGTAGAAATACCTCAACATAACTGCTGAACTGGTTGTTCAAATGGGACAAACTATCCTACAAATGCTCCATTTGGACTGAGTCCGTATGCTGACTTTTCTTAAAGTCTATTAAAATATTTGCACTAGAAACATGACAAAAATATTTTCTAAGACCTGCCAGAGCATTAAATCCTTTTATACTTTTACTGTTTTCTATATTAAAACGAAGAAGCGTATTAATAATCTACGTTGTTTGTGTCTGCGCTCACCGTAGGTTGGGATCCTAACGACGGTGAAGACGAGTTCGTTTTCCGGCGTGTCGCCGTCGTGAACGCTGAGAGACGAGTTGGTGACGACGACGCCGGAGTTTTCCTCAATGTGGACGCTGCTGACGGAAACCGTCAACTCAGAGTCGATTTTACTCTGCAGGAGGAGAAAACATGAGGAGATAAAACCCAGCAGGAAGGAGGGAGAGATGGAGAATCTGAATCATGAATCTGAATGAAGATTCAGATTCAACAATCAGTTTGAGGCTCTAGATGACTTATCTACCAGATTTTTCACCCTGATTAATTCTGTTTGATTTTAACTGATTTTTACAGGTTATTTTTTGTTCTATAGATGAAAAAAAAAAAAAGCTGTCAAATATTTCCAAATGCTCAATTTTTTTCCCCCCTAGCAAAAACCGTTTATTGCTGCAAACGTTCACACTGCAGACAGCCTCATCAATTCAACTGGAGTCTGGAAACAGGATTAACCTGCTGCTCAGGAAGCAGATTAGATTTCTATTGAAGTCGGCAGCGATAGTTAATTTAAATGAAACGTTTCTCAGATTACATTAGATGCATTATAGATTACAATAACTTCCAACATTTCAAGGTGTGCTGGTTTGTAGACGACAGTAATATCTATGATAAAGTCTTCCCCCAGATGTTAATAAAACAAGTTGTCGCCGTTTAAAAAAAGCTAAAAAGATCGGCTAACCCTGCAAAACATTAAATTTTACAAAGTACTTCTATGTAGTTTCTAGTGCAAATATCTTAAAACACTTGAACTAAGACAAAAATTAACTTGTAAGTAATTTTTCAGCAAGAATTAGGAGCTTGTTTTAAGCAAAAATATTTCATAATGTTGATTTAAAAAAAATTTCTAGTTCAATTGGCAGGTTACTAGGCAACGGGCGGAACTCCACCGTCGTTGCTAGGTAACGGATTGTGTCTTCCGATTTCTGTAAATTTGTTCCAAAAACAAAAATCATTAACTAATTGCCAAAAAACAGCTGGGTTGTGTTCTTTAAACGCCTGGGATGTTTTTAGGAGCAGCAAAAACTCAAACGGAAGAATAAAAATGTAGAAAATTTGAATCGTGTATAAATAAAATCCTGATCTGCTTGAAAATCAAAGATAAAGAAGTGGGGACTGGTTTAATTACTGTTGCTTTGGAATAATTTGGGAGCATCAGGTTGATTAGAGAAAGCATGTCCCCCGTCCCCCCATAAAATAAAAAACTCTCATGTCGTTTACAACCAAAAATAAAATTTTACTGTGTTTTTGTCTCAGTTGTTGCGCTGTGGAAGTTTTTACCTGGATGTCGATCTCCACAGTGAACGTCTCCGTCTGGCTGTATCCGTCGCTGATGTAGAAGCTGAAGACATCCTGGCTGGCCTTTTGCTGGCTGTCCTGGACGTAGAAGACGTGATCAGAAACCAAATCCTCCACAGAGAAAGGAACATCTGGAGTCACGGCGCGCGAGCCGCCCACCGAGCCACCTGCAGCGGCACAAAGCAGAGGCGCGGCTGTCACAGCTGAACTGTATTAACAAGAACTGCTGGCCGGGAATCACTTCAACAAATCGGTCACCATGTTTACAGGAAGTCCTTATTAGGTCCATCTACACTGCAAAAACACAAAATCTTCCCCAGTATTTTTGGACTAATTTCTAGCACAAACATCTTAGTGAACATAAATTAAGACAAAACTAACTTACAAGTAACTGTTCAGCAAAAAATATTAAATTATTTTAATTTAATTTGTTTATATTGAGGAAAATGTTCTACTGCCATAGGCTGATTATTTCACTTATGACAAAATGATTCCCCTGTTATGAATGAATGGATGAATGAATGAATGGATGGATGGATAAAATGAAGGATGAGTGGTTTAACTTTCACTGCACCAGTTTCATCTTTTCGCCCCTCCCCCACATACTGCTGATGCCTACAGCTCTTGTATTAATCTCCATATCTGTTCCTCTGTTTTCTGTCGTTTTGTTCCTACTACTCCTCCACAGAGGTCAGAGTGCAAAGCTAATAGCTGTTCGATAATCTAACATGGCTGCCTCTCTCTGTTAAAGCTTCCCTTTCCCTTTGTGGAGCCTTTATCTTGAGCGCCGATATATCCACTGATTTTCAGGACTTTCTGCTTCAGAACTGGAGGTTTTAATTTGATTTCCTCCTTCCTTCTCTTACAGAGGTACATTTCCCAGGTCTGTTTTTATCTGAAATCAGCTTTTTAATTCTCTCCTATCTGCTCTTTTCCTGAACAGAGGATAAAACGTCAGAACATTTGGTCTACAGCTCTTTTTTCCCCCAGGACATTTAGCCGGGATTGTTTGAATGATACACAAACATAAACGTGGAAATTATCGTGAGCGACTGGATTTGTTGCTTTGTGCAGCTGGTGAACTGAACTCGCCTCTTTGTGTATTTTCGATGAAGCCGTATTTGGGAGGGCTGACGAGCCAAACCTGCAGCTCGGTCGACGGCGTTTCCACGTCCGATACTGTGATGTGATTGGTCGACAGCAGAACACGGCCGCCTTCCTGGACCTGCCGATTATAGGAAAAGAGTCATTCTGAGAAAGTCACTTCAAATACAATGGTGGGAACACGTATGCTAATCCAGAATGTTAATCGGTTATTCTTCAAGTGGAGATTTAGATTCATGCTCTTATTTTGAAGTGGGTGAAGTTTGTTTACAAAGCAGTTCCACTTCCTCTCCCTTTTCCCCACTAATTACTTTGTTTAAAACCAGGAACATAGAGGAAGAAGATAAAACATGGACAGAGGAGAACAAGACATAAACACATTTACAAAGCATGTAAATTACCATATCAAAACTAAACTCTACAGTTGTACTCTTTCAAGGTCATATATAATTTAATTCAAGTTAGCGCATTAGCTACTGCTGACTTGTCGGTTCATCATTTAGTTTGTGATTTAAATTACGATTTTATTGAAATGTTTATAATGTTTTTATCAGTAAAATAGTGACAGGAAATAGGCCAACGAGACAGAAAGGCACTGGACAATGGAACCGAAGAGGGAGGCAGTTTGTGATAAGTTTTAGAGTATAAAGCAAAGTCAGGAAACACGCAACTGGAAGTAACAGGAAGACAACAGCTACTGCTTGCACAGTCCAGTTCCGGTGTGATGCAAAGGTGTGCTGACAGACAGAAGGTCGCAGAATCACAAAACAGAAACTCCGGTCGGGAAGCAAATAAAGTTTCCCGACAGCAGACACTAAGTTAAAGGTCAGGGCTTTTAATGAAGACACACAGGAAACAGGAATTTACTCACAAGGACCAAGAATGAGTTAAGATTCAGGCAGAAGCAGCAAACATCCAAATCCTGTTAGACTCAGAGAGTAAATAAGAACGGAAGGAAATGTTCAAGGTTGTTCTGCAGCTGAGAGTCGAGTTAATGTCGCAGACGGAGAGAGTGAAAGGAAGAACACAGCAAAGCTTTGAGAGATAAAAGCCTCAACTTGAGACTAAAGTTTCTCAGTAAATGATTTGAGTATCATTTATGATTATTTTCAGTCACTGAAAGTAATGCATCAATTAATTGCATGATACATTAAAATGATATCAATAACTTCCATTTCTTTTCTCTCTTTCTACCAAAAACTAGATGATAAAACTCTTCAGTCTGCTGCGTTAGTCTTAACCAGCTCTTTTCTGAAGGATAATTTTGTTTGTAATTGATTTTATTTATCGTTTCTGTTGTTTTGTTTATTTATTTTGGATATTTGAAATATATTCCAGTCCTAATGTTGAATGTTAATTAGAATTTAAAGTTTACTGATCTTTGAGTGTTTATTCTTTTAGGGTTATATTAAAATAAAAACAATAGCAACAAATTATTTACTTCCCTTCAGAAATCCTGAAAAACTACCAAATGAGAACCTTGTTCTGCTAAAAATGTGAGCAGATTTTATGACTCAACATTTAATTCTAGTGATACAAACTGAAGTGAATTAAAGAGGAAAAAGGAAGAGAATAAAACAGGAAGTGAGCGCGCCTACCTTGATGCCGCCTTGCACAGTGACCACCGGCGGCTGTCTGTGTGTGGCGGTGATGGTGATCGTGCACATCTGGTTGTCAAGGCGATTGCTGTCTTTGTCGTGAACAACAAAATGGAAGATGTCCGTCACCGGCTGGCTTCCCGTCTCCAGTGACGTGACGTACCTGCACATGCAGCACCAGGTTGGTTTTTATTAGAAAGTCACAAATTGGCCGACATGCAGGAGAAAAAAACTTATCCGGATCCGACTCCAAACCCAGAAAAATTCAGGATTCAATGAAACGACAGTGTTTGCAGTAGGGCTGCAACGAACAATTATTTTAATAATCAATAAATCTTTCTATTATTCTGACATTTAATTGATTAATCGGATAAAAAAGGGGCACACAGATTTTTTTAATTAACCACTTAAGCATTTTATTTACAATAATAGAAATACATTAAGCGATGCGAAAAAACAAATAATACATTTTTAAGAAGAAAACAATAATTTCATTGCTTAAAATGCCATGCAGTAACATTCCTTTAGTAAATCTGGCCTGAGAGAAGTTACAACCTAAAGATATTTACAAATGTGTTTTTATCTTAAATGCAAAATGTATTCATATTTATACAGATTTAGCTTAATTATCGCTCTAAATATGTTGTTTTTCAGCAAATATCATTTTTCCCCCCTAGTCTATATATTCCAGTTACCAATTAATCGATCACTAAATTAGTCAACAGTTATTTCAACAATCAATTAATCGCAATTAATTGTTTTGAACGCTACTTTAAAGTGGCAATAAAAAATATTTATCCTTTTGTTACTTTTACTCTTTGGTTACATTTTGCTAACGGTTAAAACATTGATGGGTGTGAATGCTTTGCCTTCCTCTAACTGGTAATGTTGGAGCTATGCTACTCTAAGTTTATGCTAACAGGCTCAGTTTGAGAAAGTAAAAAGGTTCAAGTCTCATTTTGTGTCTTTCAGAAACATTAGATTGAAGAAAAATATGTAAAGTTTTACTTTTTTCTCTCCTGGTTTAAACTAATAATGGCTGCAGCTCCAGCATAAAAAACCCTTAACACCATTTTATCACCTACAATCTGGAATAAACATCATCTCTTCTTTTCAAGAGGTCTCTTTATTAGAGCTTCTTCGGTCCTTAACGAAACCAGAGATCATAATTATCCCTGGAAAATCTTTTGACTTTAGGATGAGAGCTTCTTGTTTTTTTTGATAATGGCTTCTTTGGGTTTTTTAATAGCCTTAAAAATCAGCCTTACTCTTCAGGTTGCTCTGCTTCATAGGCTTTTATGGGCATCTGAAGTTGCACTGAAATCCTAATGAGATGCACTCCACAGTGTAGAAAGTATTAACTTTGAAGCTCAGAGGAGCACTTGAGAAAAAGTGGATTTAAACCATTAAAAGGCGTCAGTAACTTCATCAGTTTTCACTAATAATCTACATAAATCAGTAACTCCATCAACTGAATGTCCCTGCCTCACCTGATCCTGTGCAGGTTGACGTCCTCCTGGCTGAAGGAGGAATACTCCCTGAGCTCCTGCGGCTCCTGCTGGGAGGAAGTCCTGGTCAGGACGCCGTACATCGGCACCGACACCAGCTGGATGTGGATCTGGTCGTCGGTGGACGTGTTGTCCTGGTAACGCCAAAGCACAGAGGCTCTCAGCTCAATGGGGTTTTGTTGGGATTTTATGTGACAGAGCTGAACAGTGAAGTGTTAAGCATTAAAAACTCGTCTTTAAGTATAGGCCCCCTAAAATGTTGCTGTTCCCATCTGGAAAATTCGCAAAAAGACGATTTGTCTTAGATGTCATCCGTAACTGCGCTGCTGAGGTAAAACAGATGAATAATCAAAATGAAACCTAGAGATGCAGGTATTATTATTTCAGTGCAATGCAAAACAACAAAGGGAGAAAATAATGCAGCAAGAACAACAAAAAAATAACTTTTTCTTGCTTTCTGTTGGCTACGCTACACACAGTGTTTCCATAGCAACTGACAACAACGCCACTATATGTTTCAGGATTTAACCCCTCAAAAAACACTCAAACATTTTCCCAATAAAGAACAGAACATTCAGTCGGTTATAGTTTTATGTTTTAGGCTTATTAATTTACGAATATTAAGTGATCACCGTGATAGATTAGCTACTGCTGCTATAAGTTAAGCTAACACAGCGGTGGTTGACTAGCTAATTTAAACAGCTGCTCTACTGATTATATGTTAGAGTTGGTTTGTGGGTCGATTTTTTATTTATTTATTTTTTTAAACTGAACTGAAACTCACCTGGTTCCACAGCACATCTACATGTTACAGTTATCATAGTCAAGCTAGCGTAGCTGACCCGCTTCCCTTCTCCTCAGCACTTTGTTTGAAAGCACTTTATAGATCGTTATAATTATAAAACGTCTGATGCATTACCAAGACCTTTTACCCAGCATGCATCTCTTCCCACTCACCGTGTAGGCCAGGTGTGAGCGTCTGATGACTGTGCTGCTTTTCTCGCCCACTTCCA
The DNA here is from genome assembly GCA_903067055.1 of Poeciliopsis paucimaculata. Classification (NCBI taxonomy): domain Eukaryota; kingdom Metazoa; phylum Chordata; class Actinopteri; order Cyprinodontiformes; family Poeciliidae; genus Poeciliopsis; species Poeciliopsis paucimaculata. Next base: position 7,793 of record CAEGAD010055208.1, read on the forward strand.
GTGACAGCGTAGCTGCTGGGTCTTGCCGCGGCCCGTCGCCCGCTCCGTCCAGCACCGTCACCTGCACCACCGTGGTTGCCATGGAGATGCCGTCACTGACCGAGAAGGACATGGCGTCGTCCTGGGTGGAGAGGCCGGCGTGCCGGTAGAGCAGGACTCTGTGGGTGACATCGGCGAAGGAGAAAGTGTCGCCTAGAGAGAAAGACGAGAACCGATATCTTAAAGAAATGACAGAAATCGGCTGATACCGATGTTGATGCCGATATATCCTGCAACCATAATTAGGACAATGTTGAGTCCTTAGAATAAACAAATATTTAATCCAATAAAAGGAATAACTGTATATATTTAATTTCAGTATTTTTAATTCAATGTGTTTAGAAACTTTTAATAAGTAATCTACAACTTCCCATTTCCACGGTTGTCATAGTCAAGCTAGCATAGCTGACCTGCTTCCCTTCTCCTCAGCACTTTGTTTGAAAGTGCTTTATAGATAGTTATTATTGTAGAAATAATAATATTATTAATAATAATAATGGACATTCAACTCCATTTTTGCCAGAAACTCTTCAAAAAGAGAAAAACCAGAGAGCATGCCTTATATATGTCAATCAGGAAGTCTTAATTTGTCTTAATTTACAATTGGAGAAACAATTAGAAGAGCTTAAAACAACTGGATCTGAGATAAACACACAGAAACGGCATCTTGAAGACACCAAGTTTCCATGGTAACCGTCTGACAACTGATCAGATTAGATACATTTTTGGCTTTTCAACAAAAAACTTTACAGTAAGATTTGCTATAAAACGCCAAGATGACAAATCAATGTCACTTCATTGACATTGAGGTCAATGAGCTAACTACAGCGTAGGATCCGTGATGCTGTGGGCTTCAACAGGAAGTCAGGCAGAGTGTCTTTCAGAAAACTAAATTTGGGTTACTTTGGGTTTTTCAGCTTCATTGACGCAGAAACCGATCTTTACACTCCAAAAACACAAAATCCCACAAAGTAATTGTGTCTATTTTCTAGTGAAAGTACATTAGTACACTTTAAATGAGACAAAACTGACTTATAAAGAAATCAGCAACATATGGGAGCTTGTTTTAAGTCAACAATTTACTTAGTTGTTTCATTTGCAGATTATTTCACATATAAGACATTTTTCCCATATTATAAGTGAAATAATCTGCCAATGAAACTAGCATTTTTCATCAATATTAAGAAATTATTGACTATTTTTTGTTTTGTCTTATTTCAAGTGTACCGATATATTTGCACTAGAAACTACAGAACCAAAAACCTCCAGCAGGCTTTTTATCAGCTGTTCAACAGATTAGGAGCATAATTTGCCTTCTGAGCTTTTTCTATCAATATCTTCAAGGCAAACTGACAGAGTCTTCATCAATGCAGTTAAATATGGCCGCCTCACTGGTTATCTTCTAAGATGCTTTTATTTTGGAAATAAATTAGATGCATTGCTAATGAATTTGAAAACAGAAATCCGTCTCTTGGGATTAAAAACTTGTGGTCGTCTCGGTTACCGTTATTCATGCGGATGTTGTCGTCCCTCCTCATCAGCTCTCCGTGGACGGGAGCGTCAACCAGCTCGAACTCCAGGTCGTCTGGCGCCGTGTCGGCGTCGCTCACCGCCAGCTGCTGACCTCCTGCAGAAAAAAACCAGAAAAAACTTTCAAAGAGATGCTGCTGCAGAGACAAATCGTGCTGCTTTTCATCTTCTCTTACCGATCGCAGCTTGTCCCCCCAGTTGGACTTCCAGCAGCGGGTCCAGGACCTGAAACACCGGCGGCTGCTGGTGGTTCGGCAGCAGCAGGATCACAAAGTCCAGCTCAGGAGTGGTGTGTTCGCCGTCCGACACTGAGGCACAAAAAACCCAAAATATAACAAAGATCTGCAAAAACAAACACCACAAAAAGAACCAACTAATCTTTTTAAGAAGAGTTGTAACAACAAATGCAATTTTAGCTGTTTTTATTGTTTTTTATGGAATAATTGCTTTGAATTTCCACAACAGAATAACATTATAAGTACCAGTTATATATTTTTAGATCTATTTTTCTAGTTATTAGGTTGGAAACTGTGTTATTTTTTTTTACGTAATTTAAACAAATATCAACATAATAAATAAAAGGAGACATCCTCATTAAAGACATCCAAATCCAACAAAACAAAAAAGGTTAAAATAGAGAGAATAAACACTGGAAATAAACAATAAGAGGAGGTGAAAAAGAAGGCGTTTGTTTGAATAAAATGAGGATAAAGTGCCTCCTTCGTGCTGCTTTCCTTCAGGTTTTAGGTGGGTGAAGAATATTTACCTGTGAAATAAACGCTCAGAGACTCCGGCAGGCCTGTCGGGTTTAAACACAGCAACAAGTTACAACTGGAAGGCGATGAAAGTAAAATCAAACCCTAACTGTGCATTCAGGCGCTGTCGCAATGCACAAAAAAATCCCTCAACAAATAGCAATAAAGCTTAAAACAACTGAGGAGGCAAAGAGGATGGAGGTTCTGCTCCAAAAACCAGGATTAAAAAACATTTAACTCGGACCGCTTTGATGTTGGATTATGGATTATCTTTCAGAACCAAGGTGTCTTAAAATATCCTCTGAACTTTCCAAGCCGCCCTCAGACTGATTTTAAAATGGAGTTTAACCGCTGTGCTGCTTTTTCAGACGCGGTGTCCAGAGTTTACAGAATGGCTGAAGCATAAAATAATGAATGACTGTAAGTGAAGCTGCACCAGCAAAGGAGTACTGGTAGAGCTCCTGGAGGTGGGACGGCGCTGGCGGCGGTCTGTAGATTATCTTTCCGTTGTTGACGTCAGCCTGCGTGAAATGTTGCACTGCCTTGTACGGCCTGTCCCGATGCTCGATGTGTCCTGAAAAACAAACACAGGAAGTTTACAAACCGACTGGGACAAAAGTCTTTTACATTTTGATTCGCTTTCAGGTAAAACATTTACATTTCTCAGGTTTTAAGGGAGTGCAAAACAAAGAGACGCCAATGAAAGACGAAAGAAAGGAGAAGATCCGACATTTCAAAACATGAAGGATTTCTGTTCTGTAGTGCAGCTTTAAACATAAACCAGTTAAAACAGATATGAATGAATGAATGAATGAATGAATGAATGAATGGACTAATATACACTAATACTTCATGTATTCACTGGAGCCAAAGAACAATTATCTTTCAGATTTAATGTTTTATTTTTTTCTTCATTAAATTTCAGATGTTTCTGGAACCTGAGTCTGGTGCTGAGACGCCTCAACAAACTGACTTCTCCATAAAATCTTTCCTGCTGATGTGAAAACACTGGAGCGAAGAGCGCTGCGTTTGTTTTGGTTTTAGTGTCTTAGCTCTGAAAAATGTTCTCTCTCCTCAGAACGACTCAGACTAATTGATCTGCCCACTAGTTGATGAACGAGCGCCGTTTTAAAGCAGTTTTCCGTTTCATTAGACCGAGCTTCGAGTTACTCAGCAGACTGACAGACACTAAAGTCAACGTGTTCAGGTCTGAGTGGTGCATTAAATGCAGCAACACAAATCCACTTTATGAAGCAGTTTGGAGGAACCGGATGCAACAAAATCCTGTTTCAGTGCAAGAAGCCGATTAGTTGAATTGTATAAACATCCTGCTCCTCAGAAGGAAGTCAAAAACACGCCTGCGCTCTGGCAATGTTTAACAGAAATCCATAAATATATTATATTTCCTGAAGGCAGACACCTGTGGCTACGTTTTGATGCATGAATTATTTCTGTAGAGTGAACTATGTACAAACAGTAGCGTTTTGTTTGTGATAAAACAAACAAACTCTAGCAGTTGAAGAATTCCATCATTTTATTACATTGGAAAACTGAAAACGGCCAAAAATTTGCACAAAAGTAAATCGTGATTTTAGAAAAACCGTAAGAGAAATCAAAACGCTAAATGATTTAAAGACAGCTCAAAATCTTGTGACTTGTATAAAAATTTCATTAAGTTTCTAGGTTGAAGTAGGAAAAGATAATAAACTGTTAGAGCACAAAGTTTTTGTTGAAGTTTGCAGACTTCTGAAAATCTTCAAATCTCAAACAGTGAAAATGCACCCATACTTGATAAAAATTCATTTCAAATTCAAAAATAATTTATTGATCCCAAAACAGAAATTAAATAAAATGAAAATGTGTGTTTTATTTTTATCTGCTCAACAATAAAATGGGAGAATGTCTTGAAATATACAAAATACTAAGCTGTTTTTGCAGAAAAGGGAACTGGTAAATAAATCTTAGATCTGAAACATAAAAAAATATCTTGATTGGAGGTATTATTATAAGACATGCATAAAAGTTTTAAACTTTTTGGGTTAACTGTTTGCTTTTGGGGGGTAGAAGATGTCAGTCTGCTTCGTCTAAAATCAAGACTACTAAAATGCAGCTACTAAAATGAATGAAAATCAATACAAAGATAAATATGAGTAGAAATAGAAACCTGTGTCTCACCTTGTCCCGGTAAGAGAGGTTTGGTGACGTTATAGACGAGCTTTTCGCTCGGAGTCCCAGAATCGATGAAGGACAGAGCTGCAGGCGTTATTTCTGTCACATGATCCTCCAGAGCCTCCACAAATAGACACAAATTAATAGACTCGGACAAGAACAAAACGAAAACAACACAGCAGCTACATATTAAACCTACACGACAGACTTTCATCCAACTACAGGGATCATATTCCAGACAAAAACCTCTCTCTACAGTTTGATACAGAATAAGATCTGCACACAAATGTAACAAAAGGCAAAAAATTAAGTCAAAAATAAGGAATTTTGAAGAACTTATCAAGCAACTCATGAAAACAGACTCATGATTTCACTTCACTCTGCTTCTTTCTCCTACTACTCTCCAGATTTACAATAATTACAATAATTACTCCTCTAGAAGCTGAATCACATATTCGTGTCATTAATGCGTCTCAACAAGTTTACGATCATTTAGAAACAACAATACTCAGGAAGAGTTAACTCAGGAATTATTTAACTCAGGAAGAGTTCAGAAATCAATAATTGGTGTAAAAACCAAAAGATTTTCACTGGGGTTCAGTTTTGTGCACAATTACAGCAATTTTCAGCTCAACACTTTTTAAAAACTTGCAAAATGTTGTGAAAAAACAACAAAATTTTAGCAACCTGCCTGAATCCGATTTTTCTTCCCCAATTGGGCGGTAGTGAAGCCTTGGGGTCAGAGGTCAGAGAGATTGAGTTTGGTTTTGCTTACGGTGACCTGCAGGTCGCAGTCCGGGGCCAGCTGTGGGAATCCCGGCGTCTGAGGTAAAACGCCGATGGTGAACGTCTGGGCATCGCTCTGAATGAGAGGAGAAACATCCGAGGAAACCTGCAGACACACACACACACGCACCCCCACACCCGCACACACACACCCACCCACACAGAGACCATTTCATAATCAGACACTGAACATCCGGTCACAGCTCAGTAAATTAAAACATCAAAAAGTTAATTTATTTTAGTGATTTAATTAAAAACTGACACTCCTGTTATGGAGCTTCATTACACACATTCTCCATCTTCACAGAGAATGTTCTTCAGAGGCCCAAAGTCTTATTTTCTTAGGAATTTTACAATTTATTTGGAAATAAAGAGTCTGGAGAACCACATTGCATGAAGTCCAGTGTGATGTCAGTGATGATTTGGGCACCATTTGGTTCTGGTCCACTGGGTTTTCCAAAGTCCAACATCTTTTTTTGACACTGTTTACTGCAGTTAACGATTAATTGATAATTAAATTAGTTGACACTTGCTTCAATAATTGATTAATCCCGATTAATCGTTTCAGCCCTAAAGTTGATAGATCTACAGTATAGAAAAATAATACTTTTTTATGAGTCTGCATACTGAAGTTAACCGATGACTAAATTATTTGATGATTATTTCAATAATCGATTAGTCACAATTAATCTGATTAATCATTTCAGTCCTAAAGCAGATAGATGGAGGGAAACAAAGGGCCTGCTTTTAAACTGGATTCCTCCAAAACATTTTCAACTCGAATTGGTTTTCTCTCTTATTGTGGAAATAAAACATAAAAACAAACGTCTGACCAGTCTGACCTTTACAGCAATAAACTACAAATGTGACAAATTTTCATAGGTGTGACAATTCCCTGGAAAGAGGTCTGATTGTAAGAGTTCAAATCTTCTGTCAACAACCACTGCCATTAAACTTTTACAATCCTTCAAAAAGAGTGGAAAAAGAAAAGAGTCTGTTTTTATCCCAGCGGATGAGAGGAAGCTTTCTCTGTAAAGCGCCGAGGTTAAAAGGTTGCTTTGAAAGCGGAGGGCGCGTACCGGAGTAACCGTTCACTTCCCTCAGGTCCTCACAGGGCAGCTGCTTTTCTTCTCAACATGTTACCTCTGAGCGCTAATAGCCACTAATGCTGAACACGATCAGCTTTCTCTGACTTCTTAGCTTCACGTTTCCAACATTTTCAAATAGACTGTGAGAGATTATGAAAACTGAAGGGTTGATAAGGAACCATGACTTAAAAGAAAAGCTTCATTTTTGACCTTTTTTTTTGGCAAACGTGACCCTGATGTCGATCCAGCAGAAGTTCTGTCTGAAGCCACGCTTTGTGTCGCATCGTTTCGGATGAAAATATAGTTTCAGAACTTGTAGAGATGAAATCAGTGCCACCAATCACGAGTAATGTGCTGTCGTGAGAGTCAGAGTCGAGTCAGCGGGATTTATTGACGGCGGCGTTGCTGCGGTAAATTACCGATTATACAGCAGATTCGATTCAACATAAATGCTCTGCTGCTTATATATGGTACTGTTAAAAAGTTTCTGAAGGTCTCTGCTTTTTTGTGTGGTTGCTTTTTCACTCATCACATAAATCCAGAACTTTTCTCTGAAACACATAAAAGGGAAAACAGGAAGTGGTCAGAAAGTTCTGGCGGTTTCTACAACAAACGTCTGTAATCTGTTCATGTTTGTGCTAATAACAAAGATCAGCATGTGTTCAACTAAAATATTATAGTATTTTTTGATATCTTTTATCCTACTTTACATTGTGAGAAAGTTTATGAATTTAATGCACAAAGCATTACTATGCTTCCTTTTAAACAAGTTAGGTTAGGTCTCTGGGCTGTACAAAACAAGTTTATTGATATATTTTGCACAAAATGATTCTCGACTGACTATTTTTCAATCTGCTCAGTTCTGCCTTTCAGAATGAGCTGTTTTATTGCTTAAATCCACATAAGCTGCAGCTGGCCACGGCCCCCAACTCAACGTTTACACTCATGTGAAAATGGCTGCAAACAGATGTGCAATTATACAACTGTATGTCTTTGAAAAGAAGAAGTGGAGCCTCCTGCACAATCAAAAAGAATGAAGCAGGTGGTTTCTGGATGGTTAGTTGACAATAAAACAATTTTCCAGCAGTCATTGTACAGCGCCGACTGTGGTAAAACCAACTAAACCTCCACAAAAAAAAGTTTGGGTGTTTCCTTTGTGTTTGCTGGGTTGCTTTTAGAAGCAGCAGAGACCCAAATGTAATTAGAAAAACATGCAAAAGGTTAATTTTGCATGATATAATTCTTTTAATGAATGATTTCTTGAGGGGGTGATTACTTTTTCACATTGGACCAACTTTTTTTCCTTCATGACCTCCTTAAGAATAGAAACTACAAAAATTGGGTTAAGAACTGTCCAACATTTTAATAACACTGGAAGGAAAGTGGAGAACCATCATCTTGGAGGAAGAAATGCGGTTGGAAACAAATCAATCAAACAGCTGCAGCTGATCCAGAAGCTGCTGCTCGAGTTCTGACTAAAACCAGGAAGATAGAGCACATAACACCAGTTTTAAAGGCCCTCCACTGGCTCCTTGTAGCTCAGAGAACAGACTTTAAAATAATGTTGGTAGTTTATAAATCACTACCAACAATATATAAAAGATCTGCTGTTGTTGTTTCAACCTTCCAGACCCCTCAGGTTCTGGTTCTGGTTCTGCTCTGCATCCGCAGAACCAAACGAGGAGAAGCAGCGTTCAGCATCTATGCACCATGAATCTGGAACAAACTTCCAGAAAACTGTAAAACAGCTGAAACACTGAGTTCCTTTAAATCACAACTAAAAACCCACCTGTTTAGAGTTGGATTTGAAACGTAATCAATTAATTTAATGGTGGGACTTGGCGTAATGTCATGTTTTGATTGTTGATTCTATGTTGCATGACTTTGTGTTTACGATGTAAAGCACTTTGAAATGCCTTGCTGCTCATATGTGCTATATAAATAAAATTTGATTTTGAAAAAACCCCTGAATAATTGATGGTAACTAAAACATTTGACTAAATCAAACCAAAGAAAAACAACAGTAGAAGTCAGGGCTATTTTAAATAGTGAAAGTAACTCAGTAAACTTTATAGACTTTATCAACACTTTGACAAGTTTCTGTGAAACTTTACAAAGCAAAGCATTTCTGGGACATTTTCTTTTCTCTTAAAAAGTTTTTGCTTCAAGCAGCGATGCGTTCAAGGATAATTAGATGGTTTGGCTGCCTCTTCTGTTTTGCTATTGAAGGTGGAAAACCATGATTAATACTCCATTACTGGGACTTTATAGGATTTTGAGCCAATTTGCAAATAGTTTGGCTGCATTACTGATGATCAGCATAAGTCTCTGTAGGATGATCAGCTCACTGCATCGGTTCTGAAACTTGGATTAAAGCGGTGAAAATCTTCAGCAAACAGAATGAAGATAAGAAGGATATATTTAGCAGATTTAAACTAACTTTGAGGTGGTTAATGCTTCAAACTAAAGGAAACTTTTAAGTATTTAGCAGGATTAATACACAAGATAATCAAACGCCTTTTCATGATAGAGCACAAAAGTTAGATATGCTAAAATACAGACGCAGAGATGCGACAAAAAAGAAAAGCTTTCTAAGCTTCTTTGAACAACACGGTTTGTTTGAGAAAGTCTTAAGAAAAAGAACAAAAACGGAGAAGGGAGGTGAAGGTGAAAAAAAGATCGATTGTGAGACGGAGAAGTAAAAGAGAGATGTTAGAAAGGCCAGAGTCTCCAGGAGAGACGGTGGAGGTGAACTTGGTTTGAACTTCAGAAAAACACTACAAAGAGCATAAAGTCCAAGAAAACAACAGCAGGAGTCTTTGTCACTGTTTTCTCTTTGGATTTATTGTTTTTACTCCAAAGTTAAATTTTTAATTTTCACCTAGCAAACCTAAAAAGGATTTTTGGCTTATGGTCTGCACAGAGAAAATAGATGTAGATATGTAAAGAGAAGGCTGTGGCAGAAATGTTTAGGTGTTGAGTTTTAGGACACAAAATTATACATGTCTTAATCCAAAAATTCAGAATATAACCTTTGACCTCAGGTATATACAATGGCGTATTAGGGCCATTGTAAATAGAAAAGAAAAGAAAGGAGGAAAAATACTTTGCATAAATTTCTTAGTGTGAAATGTCAAACATTTTCTAGAAAACAGTGTAATTCTAGAAAATCTAAGAAATTATCTAGGAAATTTTTTTTAATTTGAGTTAGAAAGTCAAAAAATTGCTTGAAAACAATCTGAAAATGTGAGATTAATTGCAGAAATTTTCTAGAAAGAAAAAGTTTCAGGCGTTTCAAATTTTTGACTTTTGAAAAGTTTTAAAAGTTAATAGTTTGCAATAAAAATAACAATTTTGAGAGTTGTTTGGATAACAACTGATTAATTGGATTAACTCCAATGAATCAATTATGTCCAATCAATTAATTGGATACGAAATTTGGCACATTTAAGCCTATTTTAAACAAAATTTGTTTGGTAAAACATATTTCTTATGTTCTTTGGTAGAATATATTTGCAGTTTTTGTTTTATCTTAAATGGAAAATATTTATATTTTCTGTGCAGTTTTTTGTAAAGTTTTCACTTTTGCAAAAAGTCAAGGATAAAGTTTTCTAGAAAAACACTCAAACATTTTGAGATTAATCTCAGATATTTTTTAGAAAACCTCGGAATTTAAAAATCAAAAGTCCCAAATTTTTGATTTTTGTGAAGTCGAAAACTGACCACAGATCCATCATTTAGTGCAACATTAAGCCCACTGTGGGCGTTAAGCCCTGACCTGGAACTGGAAGGAGTCGCTGTCGTAGCTGGAGCCGAAGTGGCGGTACCAGACGGTGCCGTCGTTCACGTCCTGCTGGGTGAAAGACGCCGTCGGCGTGAAGCGCTGGTCGTCGATCGGGGAGGGATGCCAGCCTTCTGGTGGGCTGTCAGCTGGCATGGACACAAGCACCACCTCCCCTGCACAGAGGATGAAGATGATCAAACGTTTCTCCTCTCATTTGTGCAATAAGTCAGTCAAGAAACATAAGGAGAATAAAACAAGGGCATCAAAAAAAGTCCTAAATATACGACAGTGGAGTTGGTTTTAAGAGACTAAGCAACTTTAATAATAAATACATTAAAATATACAAATAGACATATTTTATTGCTCAAAATACAATAGAAGGATTAATTTTGGTGTCTGGTGCAAAAGATGAATCTGCAGCTAAAAAATAAATGTAAAATCAACATGTGAAAAGAAGTTTATTCAACTGTCTGCTAGACTTAAAACCAACAGAGTGTAGGGCTGATCAGTTTGTTATCCTATGAATTAACCAATTAATAATTGGTTAGCAAAAGGTGCTCAATAAAAGATTTTTCTTTTTAAAATAAATTGTAAACAAGTGAAGCTAAAACTATGATATTTAAGGACTTTGTGTTAGAACATGTTAACTATAATCATGATATAACTAAAGATATCATTAATTAATGATTAATCAATTACTAAATTAGTGGATGAGTATTTTAATAATCGAATAGTTATGATTATTCACAATTAATCAATTTAGCCCTAAAGCAGACAGATGCACGAATAATCAATTATTAGCTGACGACTATTTAAAAAATGTATTAATCACGATGAATCTTTTTATCCCTAAACGAAACATGATTCTGAACCGAGCTCTCACCATATTTGGGTTGCCCCTCTGAGGCCAGGATGGTGTAGACGATGTCGTCGGAGCCGACTCCTTTAAAGTCCGTCTGCAGGTACTTCTTATCGAGCCGCACCGAGCCTCCCTCCTTCACCCAGGTCATCGGTAGAGACACCAGATGAGGAGAATCCTGCGGCTGCAAAAACAAACACACCAGAGTCAGACGGAGGATCCCGTGTTTTCTCCTTTCTGCCACCGAAGCAGCAGGACGACATTTCTGCTATTAGCTGAAATTACACATGCAGCTTGTTTTTAATCCACAAAGAAAGTGATATTTTAATTTCATATTATTTCCTGTTTTATTTTTTTTGTATATTTTCACTTTTTTAAGCCCCAGGAGTTTTCCATCTGTCGTCAGCTCTGTGGGGCAGAAATAAGAAATAACAGCAAGTTCAGTTTCTGATCTGTGAACTGAAAACTTTACAAATCAGGGTTATTTTTGTAATGCCGTATCGATCCTACTGCCTGCAAACAAAGAGCAGGGCTAGATGCAGAGAGAGCCTAGAGATTGCTGATGATTCATTGTCGCTCGAGGCTATTCAAGTTAAATAAAAAAAATTCAGAGACTTTCTGTCATGAAGGTTTGAATGGAGACCTTTTACCTCGCTGTGTCACCCTGCTGTCTAAATAAAAATAGCTGATATAGAAATCCTGTGTCAGAGAATGAGACCTGCAACATAACACAAGAAACTTTAACAAAGACACTATATTTTTCCAGGAGTAAAACACTAAATATCACTGAAAGGTTTAGGCAAATCAGCGCTGCTTTTAAAAACAAACCCTGGGGATGGAGAGGAAAGTTATGAACTAAAAGCAACTTAGTTTTTCCTTATACTTCCTTCAGGTTTTGGGTAACTTGTTACAAAACATTTTTGTTACAAAACATTTTTGACCAGATTATGTCATAAATTTAAACTTTGATTAAGCAGTAACATGAAGTTTTCAGTCCGCAAAGAGATTATTTAATCATTTTAAATAATTTGTTCACCGCCACAACTGCCTCACACTAACGGAAATAGAAAAATGCCAAAAATATCAACGACCACCTGATATTGGTTATGGTTGCCATCTGCTCTGCCTGATTTTATCTTTTTTTTGTGGAAACCTGCTGTTTTTCTTCTGATGATTGTCTTTAAAAACTGCCCTGCAAAAGTATTCACAGCTGGTTCACGCTTTATCTTTACAACGATGTTAAATTGTCTTAATCAAGGTTTCGAAAGACTTCAATTCAAACTTAAGACTTTTTAAGACCACTACGAATGAAACATAAGATCTACATCTCCACAAAAATGTATAAACTTTGTTCAGCCAACTGGCAAATTTACACTTATTTGACAGATTACTTAGCAAGGCTGTATTAGCAGCTAGTTAGCACCTTGAGTCACAGAATGCAATGAAGATGTCAAACATTAGCCTGACGGAAAAGTCCCACAATATAAAAGAAACTATACAGAATATTTAAGCTTAAATAGTCTTGTCAAGACAAAATTTAAGATTTGCGATTAATGTTTGTAAGGCCAACTTACTGTTTGATAAACAGTTTGTAATGTTTACAGTAATGTTGGTGTATTTTATTCAAAATTTCTAAATGTTTTACCAACTCAAAATTAACACTTTTGAAGACCTTTTAAGACCATCATGAATGGAAATTAAGATTTGTATCTTCACAAAAAATTTATAAACTTCATCCATGCAACTGGGTAACAATTTGCACTTATCCATGATAGACGCAAAAGCTAGTTAGCTAGCTAGTAAGGGTATATTAGCTGCTAGTTATCGATAGCTTCAACCGTCTTCACAGAACGTTTTTCAAATTTTGGCCTGAAAATACATCCAATACGCAAAATCAAATAGTCCTGTCACGACAAAATTTAAGACTAAAGATTAAGATTAAGGCCATCTTGCTATTTTTGATATGAATTTAAGGGATTTTAAAATCTTCATTTTATGTACACGCATTAAAGACTTTTTTATTGAGCATGAACACGTTAGATTGAGATTTGGATTATGGTGAAGTTGAAGGAAAAAAGATTAAAATGGTATAAGCTAAACCCAAATTTCTCTGCAGTTCGTTCTGCAAAGCTTTTTTAAAGTAAATTTGTGGATTCACCAAGTCATGTATATTTTTGTAGAGCATATCTAAAATGCAACTTGTGAAGTTGAAATACCAAAACGCAATGTTACACATTTGCAAAGCGCCATTAATTTTACTTAGCACTGACTGGCTGCATTATTTAAGGAAAGGAGAGAATATTAAGAATAATGTAAAATCTTAGAAATTACCCCAAAAATTTAAAATATTAATACCACATTTTGTCTCATTAAAATACTTATTTTTATTCATTTTTTGGCTCTGAAATAACTTTATTGAGTCATTTCTACTTTTCTGTATTTATTCTTAATTATGGCCGTCCCAGTCCTCCATAATGAATCCCTGGGAGGATTTTAATAGAGAGTTTTCCGGGTGTTTCACTTTGAGCTAAAGATAAAAGCACAAAGGCTCAGATACCTACAGCAGTGCAAAGCATAAATAGTCTGCTGTAAGAGTTGAAAAAGGTGGTAAAACATCAAAAAGGTGTGAATACGGCGTGTCAGACGGATAGTGTGTGGCATGCATGAGAATCTAAATTTGCAGATAACAACCTGCAGGCCATCCGCGGCACTTCTGCCTGCTGCTGGGCTGATCCGAATCTCACTGATTCACAGAGGCCACGGCAGAAAGCAGAGAAGCACAGAAAAAGAAACCACATACATCAGCATGGCAGGCTTTTAACTCACAGAAACACGTCATCTGGGAGATAATGGCACTCTCAGGATGAACAGCAGGAGCTCTCAAGGACATTTAGAGCCAGGAGCTCAGGATAAAGCGGGTCAGAGGGACCTGGTTGGGTTTTTAACTAATATTTTTCCTCTGGTCTTGTTCTGACCTGCAACCGCAACCGTATTTATTCATTTTCTCAGTTTTGCTTGGACAACCCTCAATTCTAACGAGCTTTTTCCACGTGAGATTCGAGTTGATAAACAGCCTAATCTCCGTCAAACAGGTGCGAGAGTTAATAAAAGGCTCATGCAAATGTGGAGAAAAAACGCTAATTTGCCTAATGCCATTTTAAATGGCCTGAACACAAAGAATAAAGAGAAAATGGGAAAAAAGGAAATGAACACAAGCCGTGCTCCATCAGAGGCTGTGTCTCCATTACAAATGTGAGAAAAACTTTGTCAATATTCCACCACTGTCGAAAAAACAACAACAAAACTTCTGCAAACAGATGCACAATTATACAATCATCCTTTTTTGAAAAGCAGAAGTGGCTTCTCCTGCACAACCAACAACTGGTTTCTGAATAGAAAGTCAACAACTAAAGAGCAGTCTCTTCAAGCAGCCATTAGCTGCGTTTTCATTACAAATGTGCGCTAAACTTTGTCAACATTCTACTAATATTGAAGAGAACTACAACAAAATGGCTGCAAACAGATGTGCAGTTGTGCAGCCTTAGAAAAGCAGAAGTGGAGCCTCCTCCACAACCAACAAGAATACAGCACATAGTTTCTGAATAGTAAGTCAACAATGTCGAAAAAACAAAATTTTGCAATTGCTTTGTTTGCATTAAATTAAAAAACGCAATTAAATTGCATGTGAATAAGTTAGTTCACGTGATAAGCTTCGTCATCTTCCTGTCATCTTCTTCATGGTTTGTGCCAGTGACAACATCGGTTTGTTGATCATGTGACTCGTATGATGCAAAAAAAATGTTTCCACCGGAATTTTGCAAAACAGCCCAAAAAAACAACATTATCCAGTTTTTTATTAAGGATATTTTTTTTCTAAATGTCAAATTGCACAATCATTTGATTATTGGAAATGCAGCTGGTGACAAGTTTTCCTACCGTAAATATTTAATGCTGAGCAAAAGATATCCAGTGGGTGTTTTGCTTTTAAAATGATTAAATGCATGGAGAAACTGTTCACAAGAAGAAACTTTAGAAATCTCAAAAACTTTTGCTTTTCTGTAATACATAAAAACCACTCAGAAATAAATAAAAATATATATTATCCTCAGCCACTGCAGGCATGAAACATGTATAAGAGGAGACCTTTGTGGAGCTTCCAGACAGAATGTAAACCAAGACGATGCAGAGTTTTTGGCTGCAGTCCACAAAAGCAGAAATAAATGACTCTGCAGAGATGGAGTTGGAGTCATCCATAAAACATCAGCTGGCTGCCCGCCTGGGCGGTCGTGTTGTTGTAATGACAGAGTTTCACGCTCCCACAGGGGGACGGGCGAACAGGACGATTTCACCGACTTCTCAAAAAGAAATTGAAAGGCGCAGAATGATGATTAAATTCTCTTTGGCAACACGTTTCAATTTAATCCGGAACGACTGAGAATGGCATCTACGACGAGAGAGGGAGGGAACTGAGAGCATGCAGGCAATGTCTTACGCTGCAGGTAAAGCAAAGTGGGCTTTTTTCTGCCCATAAAAACATTTAGCAGGGTTCCTTTAACCCAAAACGAAATGCCAACTTATGACACTGAAGAGTTACTTAAAGGTTAATATTGCCTGAACTTTGGAAAGAGCATCAGCAATTGTATAATTGGGTAATCAGTAACCTGGCAAAAAGAGGAAAAGAACTCAATCACACAAAGTTACTACACTTTTCCCCCAGTAAAATTCAAGAACGTTTCAAGTATTTTCAGGGTAAATTGTCAAACTTCCCCACCACCACACTTTGGTGTGAAAAGCAAACTGTGAATAAGTACCTTCACTTTTCTAGGACACAACTTTTTAACTTCTAGCTGATAAATTCTAGATATGTACTTTTGTGTTCCCAGGAAACGACCTTTTAACCTTTTACAAGAAAGGTACTTTGAAATATTTGTAAAACAACCCCTTTATCTTTTAAAAAGCTATCTGTAAATAGTTAATGCATACCTTTGACTTTGTAAGAAGCAACTCTAACTTCTAGAAAAGTAACCCAGAAACCAACCTTTAATGTTTAGAGGGGTTTGGAAAAGTACTACAGAGTGTCTAGAAAAAGCAATTAAAAGTACTCTAAAAGGTCTAGAAAAGTACCTTAAACCTTCTACAACACAACTCCTTAACTTCTATGAAAATATTCTTTTGTAGACAAGTACTTTCAAACCGCTATGAAACAACCCTTTAATTTTTAGAAAAGTACTCCAAGTTGTAGAAAAGTATTTCATATATCTGGGAAACAGCCTTTAACTTCTAGACAGTATTATAAAAGTTCTAGAAAAGTACTTCAGACTTTTCAACTTCTCGAAAACTACCCTGTAAATTCTAGAGAAGTACTTTCAAGTTTCTAGGAAGCAACTTTTTAACGTTTAGAAAAAGTACTTCGGAGCATCTGGGAAACCCTGTAATTGCTAGAAAGTACTCTGCAAGTTGTAGAAAAGTACCTTACTGGGAACAACCTTTAAACCCTTAGGAAAGTATTCTGTAAATTGTTAATAAGTACAACAATACTTTAACTTCTAGGAAATACTTTGTATGTTCCAGAAAAGTACATTTGAGCTTCTGGCAAACAATAATTTCTTGTCATTAACAGGAATTAAAATTTCTGTTACTTTTGTTTTTTCTTGTTGCAGTGCTTTTATTATCTTTATTGTGTATGGAAAAGTTAAAAATGATCAAACTAAATAAAACACTCATGTTGCAGATGCTATAATCAGCTTGAGCTGCAACTTGTCTACAAATCAAGAAAGAATAACGAAATAGTCCAGCAGGAGGTCGATCTTCATCCACCCGACATCCATCATCTCCTTGACAACGGTGCTCAAGTATTTCCTCCTTGTTTGATCGTTTATTTCTCCTCCATTTCTGGAGGGAAACAGATGATTTTTGTTTTTTTTTTCTCTTTGAGGCCCAAAGATTTTTGGGGGGGGGACAGAAATTAAAAGCCAGCGGTCCTATTCTGCTGACCTCCCTCCATCAGGAGGAAGTCCATCCATCAGGGGGTTGTTATGGTCTGATTAGCCTCCTGCGCTACACAACCGTAATCCGATTTTCCAGGAGGCCTTTCGCACAACCAGAAAAGACTGAAGACTCGCTGACAAGTTTGCTGTTAATGAATCCCTCAAGGTTTTATCGCGGATCATTGTGAGGGATGAGCTTTCATCTGCAGATTTGGGATTCTATCTTATCTTGTTTTTATCTTTTCTGTTTGTGTGCAATCTAAAACATCCGCTCCATCTGGATGCTTTGAGCGTAAATCCACAGAAGACAGCTTGGCATTTTGGCAGGTCCACACAGGCAGCCTTTAATTAGATTCTGAATATCAAGGAGTCCCATGAGATCTGGGTAAACATCGCAAATGTTTAGCAAACAAGCTGTGGGTCGGCTATGTGTAGCCGGGAGACTGCACTGAGTTCATGCGTTTTAGGCACATCAACAGGCACTCAGACGTCTCGAGGAGCTCTAATATTTCTGACAACATCTGACAGGAAACAGATTCTGAGCTGTGATAGCGCAACAACAAAGCGCTTCTCTTTTCCAGCATTGTAAGGCAGTAAAACCAGCTGACCGAACGTGCTGGAACTCAGCTTCGGTTGCTAGGTAACAGGCTGGGCTTTGCTTGGGTTGCTAGGTAACGGGCCATGCCTTCTGATTCTGGAGGTTTTCGACACCAAAAAACACCAAATGTTGCCAAAAACAGGCTGGGTGGGTTTTTCAGGAGCTGCCCGGAGCTTGGGTGGTTGGCTTGTTAGGAAACAACCTTTTACTTCTAGAAATTACCTTAAAAGTTCTAGAAAAGTACCTTGAAAGGTATAACTTTTGTTTTTTTCATTTGCTTCATATCAGTTTACTTTTTAAAGGCTAAAGGGTTGTTTTCCAAAGTTATACTACCTGTCCTTCAGGCATTTGACCTGTGAAAATGTTATTTTACATGGAGCGCTGCTGCCATCTATTGGCTTTTTAGGGAACTGCTTTACTTCATTTTGTAATTCCAGTTTGAGTTTCTTCAAACCAATGCTTCTAAGTAGCAATTTATATGTCCTAATGAGCGTTTTTGTTGACATATGTGAAAAGAAGTACATTTTCCTAATTAATTAAAGTTTCTTTGAGTTAGTTTTGGAAATATCTGGAATACTGAGAGAGCTTTGATTGTTTGCTTTGCGATAAGCTAACCAGCTAGCATGCTGCTAACTCACAAGTAACTTTTTAGCAAGAAATATGAGCTTGTTTTAAGTAAATAATTCCTTAATATCGATTAAAAAGAACTTGTTTCACGCAGATTATTTCACTTATAGCAAGAGACTTTCCATGTGTTACGTTAATTTATCTGTCAATGCACTTTAAATCAATATTAAGGAAATATTAACTTAAAACACGCCACTATAAACTGCTGAAAAGTTACTCTTCAGTTAGTTTGTCTTGATGTATTCAACTGAATGTAAAACTTTTCTGTTAGCTGCGCTCAGCTCAGTCTGAGTTGTTTGTGTTTTTACAATTTCAGTCCATTTTACATGCAAATAAAGGAAGACGTAATTAATCCTAATTAATCGTGTGAAAGGAGTTTGGATGATGCTTAGTTTTGGGACAATAGCAACACCATTATAGTGTAAAATGTGAATTTTGTACAGTAGGTCCCCTTTAAGATCATTATTGTGTTTAAATTAAACAAATATACTAGTGATTGAAGCATTACTGCTGCAGAGCTCTGCTTACTCTCTGTCTTTTCTTTCTGTTTTGCAGTTTGTGCCGTGATAATCCACTTGTGTGGATCAAACAACAAGGCAACAAGGAGGCGGCAGCGACAGTGACCACTCTGGGATCTTATCCAAAAGCCGCGGACACAAACCGAGGACGTTCCGTTAGCGTTCCATCATCCTGTCCGTCCTGCTTGGCTTGAAGGCATGACAGACTGCAGAATCAGGACATTTTACAGTAAATTAATACTGCCATGTGTGAGTGTGTGTGTGAGAGTGGGATGTTATTGATTTACAGAAGGGGAAGAAGAAGAAGCAGAGGAGTTTAGCCTGAAGCGCTCCATCTGCACACAGTCAGACAAACAGAGCTGCCCTCCAAAATCAAAATGTTTTGACTGCGTGAGCAGAAAAACTAGAGGAAAAGTTTCTCTGCAGGAGGAAAAAAAACCCAACAATACCAAACAAATTTCAACAGCCCAAGCCCTTAAAAAACCCACACCCATCACTCTGTAGAACAATTGCTTGCTGCAATCAATCATTAATACAAAGGAAATATACGTAAATAGGACCTATTATGCAAAATACATATTTTGCATGTTTTCATACTTCCATTTGGGTCTCAACTGTTTCTGAAACCTAAAAAAAAAAAAACGCCTCCACAAACAGTATTTCTGGCAATAAGTTAGTCTTGAAAATGAGGGAGTTCAAAAACTTCCAGAAAGTAAGTTACGTAGCAACCCAAACTGCGCTCCAGCACTTTTGGTCAGCTGGTTTTACCACTGTACAATGACTGCTGGAAAAGACAGTTTCTGCATTCCTGTTGGTTTTTATTATGTCAAGCACTTTGAACTGCCTTGCGGCTGAAATGTGCTATGCAATAAAATTTGAACTTGTAGCTTGAACCAACAGTGAAAATGAAACATCGTTCTGGTGGAATCTTGAGTCCTTAAAAAAATAATCAGTGCCGCTTTGCTTCCTGCCTTCAGCTCGCTTAGGAACCAGGAAGATGAAAGGATATTTATCTTTCCAAACATCCCCTCTACCTGCAGCCTCTCCTCCTGTTTGGTCGCCGGGGTCGACGCCGGCTGCAAGATAATTGCGTCCTTGTGATGAAATGCTCACCAGAAGCGATGACAGCTGCCATTGTAATGACTCGACCTGCTTTTTCTGTTTTAGCAGTGAGGCTACGGGGATCTGTCAGCGCCTCCAGGAAACTATTTTCAGGGATAAAGTCAGCAGAGCATCTTGTGAGGACATGTCAGCTGGAAGCAGAGGGACGACTGCTCAAGTTGATGCAACTAAAGGCGTCTCCAGGAATGCACTTCGTGCCGAAATGGTTTTACTTGAAGGCGTTGCATTATAAAAGAGCAACATGTGAAAAGATTATCCCTGTCAAACTTCAAAACTTCAAATTTGTAATGCTTCAGACAACATACTCACACAAATGTATCATCACCATTCAATCTGGTCAAAAGAATATTTAACTGTAAATTTAAAAAATGAAAATAAAAAATGTCATTGTCAAGTTTATTTATTATAGCATTTTTAAAAACACTAGATCTTATCAAGAATTTTTGTTCTTGTTTCTAATTATTTTTCTATTTGTTTCAAAATCTTCACACATTTTTTTCTTTTTCATTTTGTTTCAACGAGCCAAAGAGAGGAATTTAAATAAGTGGTTTAGCTGCTTTATGTGTTATATTTCACTGAAATGTCATCTGTGTTTTCTGGGAGGAAGAATGTTTGTTTTGAGATTCAAAAACTTTTTAAATATTAATTGAATTAAAATGTTTGTTTTAACCGTAATCGATAATTAGGGTATTTGTCTTGCACACTACAAAAACACAGAATCTCACCTAATGTTTTTAGTTTAATGCAAATATCTTAGGACATTTGAAATAAGACAAAACTGACTTACAAGCAACTTTTCAGCAATAAATGTTGTTTTAAGTAAATAATTCCTTAATGTTGATGAAAAAAGTGCCACTTCTAGTTGTAGATTATTTTGTTTATAACACTGGCAATTTTTGTATAAGTGAAATAATCTGCCAGTGGAAAAAGTCAATATTAAGGCATTATTGAGTTAAAACAAGCTTCTATTTCTTACTAAAAAGTTAATTTTAAGTTATTTTTGTTTCATTTCAGGTGTACCGAGATATTTGAACTAGAAATTAAAACAAAAAATACTTGGTAAGATTTAGGTTTTTTGCAGTGCAGCTAATGGGATTATGTTTGCCATATGTTGTGTTTTTGCAAATATAAAATGTTAGTTGAGAAACAACAACATTAAAGGTTGAATGCAGAGCTGTTGAAGTCACGTTGTCCTCCTTACTTTCTGGACTATTCGGACCTGGAGCAGGACGTTCCTGTAGCTGTGGCCGTCGTTCACCTGCAGCACCGCGCCGTCCTCCGTCGCCGCTGAGCCGTCGTGGACGTACTGGATCTGCTCCCTGGAGAGCTCCTCCAGCTTGAATCTGCTCAGGGCACGGTCACCATGGAGACGGGTCAGCTGGCCGTGACGGGGCGGTTCGAGGACCATGACCAGGACGTCGGCGGGGTTGTCCGGGTCGGTGATATGCAGCACCGACTTGGTGATGGTGGCCAGGCCGCCGGGCTCCTCTAAGGCCAACGGAGCAAGGGTCACCACTCTCGGGGGCTGGAAGAAAGAAATAATGAGGCAAAGAAGTAAGTTTTCAAATGCAAAAGGGTCCCTTACGCTTGCTTTAGCTGATTAAAATATAAAACATGCTACCCAAAACATGTTTATGAAACAAAATCATTTTTAGATAATGAGATTTTATTCTGATCAGTTTATAATAAGCTGATTTAGGGCAACTTGTCTCTTAAATCCAAATAATCTGCTGCTGGTAAGGCCTTCTAACTCAACATTTACACTCAGATAAAACGGCTGCAAAGAGATGCACAATTATACAATCGTACATCTTTGAAAAGCAGAAATGGAGCCTCCTGCACAACCAACAAGAATGCAGCAGGTGGTTTCCAGATGGCAAGTCAACAACAAAACTCTTGTCTTTTCCAGAATTTTTTTTTTTGTTTAATTAATTAAACCAGCTGACCAAACATGCTGGAGCTTGGTTGGGGTTGCTAAGTAACGGAGCAGTGTCGTCATTCGAGAGGTTTTTGAAACGGATCAATTTCCAGACACAAAAATCATTAACTTATTTCCAAAAAACACACTGTAAAAAAAAGAAAAGAAAAAAAAAAAAAGATGATTAATGCAAATTTTATTTATGAAGCACTTTTAAAAACACAATTTTTGGTCTGGTTTCCGGTTCACTTGAAATAAGACAAAACTAAAAAGTGGCTGGGTGTTTTTTTAAGCACTTGATCTGCTTTTGGAAGAAGGTGGGAACCAAATGGTACGTAAACATCCAAACAGTAAATTTTCCATAACAGGCCCCTTTAACAAACATCATTCTGTTTGAAGATTTGGAAACTGCTTCAGAGTTGGAGCACATCTCATCGGCATGAAAGGCTGCTGAGAAGATCTCAAAACATGACAGCGGTTGTGTTTTCCTCTGCATGACTGCAGCCTGGTGCTGCGGCCGCCTGCTGCAGCGTGGAGCCGCGATGTTAAACAGGGCGCTTCGTTAAGCTGCACTCAGCAGCGCCCGACGCCTCACACAGCTAACAAAGCCAGCGAGACGCGGAGGCCTCCCATTGTGAGAAACCTTCTCCAGAGTTGGTCGTTACCTTCCTGCTTCTAATTACCGAATGAAGATGAGAGGTGCAGGAGGCGGATATTAGAGAAGAGAATCTGGCTCTTTTCTTCTCTAACCATAATGAGACTCTTTTAAAGCAGTTTTTTAAAAATATGACATTAAACTGATGTGCAAATGTTAGCCTTCCACCCAACCCTAACACACTCAAAAGAAAAACTGAGGATACTGGTGGAAAAAAAACCCAACTCCAGCAATACTTTTATGATCAGAGGAAGTCATATGTGCTGCGAGGATTGATGTCGTTCATGAGTGATTGGATTCTTTTCTAAGCCGTGAACGAATCTCAATTAGTTCTGTTCTATGTTGTTATGACTTTGCTTGCTTATAACGCTCTGCTTGCACATCAACATCTGTTGTTATTTTTATTGAATTAAAAATTATTAAATGATTTAAATACAACAGATAAGTACAAATGGTAGAAATTGGTGGATAATTTTATAGATGATTTTTGTTTATGGCTAAAAAACTCAAGTCATTTTCTTTTATTGTGCTTATAATTGTTATTAATACACGAATTATGGCAGGGAAGAATAACTTTTTTTTTATTTCCATGTGTTTTTGACATCGGAAAACTTAAAGACTGCAAACTGTCAGAATCTGTAAATAACTTACAAGGTCGACATGTTCACATTTACAAAACAGCGCATTAGGATTACTAAAGAAAAGAACAATAAGAGAGTTGAGACATTTAAGATAAATGACCTTTGAGACACTAATATTTTCAATTCAGTTTATATATATTAAGATGTGTTACTTCAGGGAAATTTGAAGTTAAGTGTTTGTTAAATCGCTTAAATGGTCCTTAGTATAAAAAAGTTTGAGAAACGCTGCATTTAGTACTTGTTTTGGTTATGACAGTTATGAATCCAGGGATATCTTGCTGCATAAAACTGCTCAAAGCATGAAATATTTAAATGTGAACATTAGCTCGTATTTCTGGAAAGTTCAGTGCATTTGTTTGAAATGCTATTTCTTTTTTTAAAAGCTTATCAAAGCGCATGCTGTGAACAGAGAAACAACCTGAAGATTCGCTTGCAGGGCAGGGAGATTGCGCAGAGCTGCGGGTGCAGAAGCGAGCGGGTTTGAAGCTGTCGGGTCGGGAGCTCCGAGCGGCGCAGCGTGACGCAGAACGTGCGTCTAATGTGAATCGCTCCTTGGCTGCTGGATGAACTCCCGCATTTTTGCTTTAGAGCAGCAGCTCTAGCCGAAGAAAACGCCTCGAACAAACTGGAGTTGCCTTGATTCAGGGTGACCCAGACCCAGATTCTTTCACCAGTTACACAAGTTAAATTTAGAAGCAGTGAAGCCACAAGGGTTTAAATTTAAGACTGACATGAAAACAGCTAATTTTCTTACTCAATAACTAAACAAAGTTACAAGTCTGTCTCACATATGTGTAATATGTGATTTTACTTGCTTAAAGGTTTCTTATGCGCTATGCTTCATTGGACAGGTTAGGATAGGTCTATACAAAACATGTTCAATACATTTTGTGCACAAAATCATTCTTAGATAATGAGATTTTAGTCTGCTCAGTTCTGCCTATTGAGCCGTTTTTAGGTCTCTGTCTCTTTAAATCCAGAGACGCTGCTGCGTGCCAATGTAAACTCAAGTTTGGCAGCAAACAGATGAACAATTACGCAACCATACATCTTTGAAAAGCAGAAGTGGAACCTCCTGCACAAACAACAAGAATACAGCAAGTGGTTTCTGGAATGTAAGTCAACAACAAAACACTTTTGTCTTTTCCAGCAGCCATTGTACAACGCATACAGCAGTAAAACTAGCCGACCAAACGAGACGGAGCTTAGCTTGGCGGACTAGGTAACGGTGCAGTGCCATTCAAATGTAACTTGAGGAGATTTTTGAAACAGCTCATTTTCCAGACACCAAAAAACTTTAAGTTATTGCTATTAACTTATTTTTAAGCATTAGGGTTGTTTTTAGAGACAAATGGCAGAACAAAAATGTGCAAAATGTGAATTTTACTGAATAATCCCCCTTTAAACATGCAGTGTTACAACCACAACTCTATTGCAAGCTGACTTGGTGGGCAAAAATTCATTTTAATAGTACTTATTGATTCTTTGCATCATTGGCAGGGATGAAACTGATAAGGCTTTTCATGACCAGTAACAATTTCTGATTATCACTCATGCCCATTTTGTTAATTCTGATATTAAACGATTCAAATATTAATATTAAAGACATAAGAAAGAAAAATCCCTGCATATTTGATTTCAGTAAAGAAATGAAAAGTTTGCCACATTTACGAACTTCAAGCATCTTCTTAGTTTTGATGAATTAATAAATGCAAGATTCAAATATTGCAAAAAGAAACATAACTAAGTCAAAGCTACAAATCACGGGAGAAGGATGCAAAAATGTTGATGGAGGAAGCAATTCATAAATAAATGTATAAATTTAAGAAAGAATAAAAATGTCAGGGAATTTAAGATTTCTAAGCAGTAAATGTAACATTTTGGAACCTTCCAGTGGCCCTGCTACACAGAAGGTTTCAACGCGAGTAAAAAAGAGGCAAAACTTTTCCAGGTTTTTTTTTTTTCTCGTGAGGTGGATGAATAGTCACTGGCGCCGACCTAGACTGAGTCGTCACGTCTCTGATCCACACAATAAAACTGAAGACGTGCCTGTGCTGCCTAGGAGCGGCAGCGTGTGGGGCTTTAAATCGTGCAAAGGCACGCCTGCACACCAAAGGAAATGGCTGAAATCTCCCACCTGAGGCAAATGAAAACAATCAGGAGGCAGACTCAGGTGGGAGGGCAAACCTTTTATCCTGCACAGGAGAGGTGTCCAACCTTTCATCTGCAGCTCTTTCCCCAAAAGCCATGACTCAGATTGCAGCGCTGCTGCAGAAACAAGTAGACTGTTTTGTGTCGGGGGTTAAAACTCACTTCTTTTCTCACTGAAAGGAGCCAGTGACTTCTATCAAAGGAAGCACAGCAGAGCAGAAACCAGATGATGGTTTCTCAGAGCCATCATCTGAGAAACCGTCTCTTTAAATCAAAGAACAGTGTGATGTGTGCGGCTACTTCAGCAGACATCTGCAAACAGCAGATGTTTGAAATAGAAGCAGACATCGCAGTCATGTTAAAACAAAAGTGTCTGTTATGATCCTTGCTTGTTTTATTTGTTTGTGTTTTGTTCATTTCTGAGTTCTCCATTTTTGTTAGAATGATCTTGCCGTACTTAGTTCACTTCTTTAAGTTTATTTCTTATGTTCCTTTTTGTGTATTCTGCACTGCAAAAAATTAAAAAAAAAAATCTTACAAAGTATTTCTGTCCAGTTTCTAGTGCAAATATCTTATGTATATTCTAAAATTGTACAAAACTAACTTTTTAGCAAGACATAAGAGCTTGTTTTGAAGCCAAAATAC
This sequence comes from Poeciliopsis paucimaculata, assembly GCA_903067055.1. Classification (NCBI taxonomy): domain Eukaryota; kingdom Metazoa; phylum Chordata; class Actinopteri; order Cyprinodontiformes; family Poeciliidae; genus Poeciliopsis; species Poeciliopsis paucimaculata. The sequence goes on from CAEGAD010055208.1 coordinate 33,665, forward strand.
TAGTTCCACTGGCAGATTATTTCACTTATAACATGGAAAAAATGTCTTGTAATAAGTGAAATAATCGACCAGTGGAATTAGGACTTTTAAAATAAATTTTAAGGGATTATTTACTTAACAAGCCGATATCTGGCTGAAAAGTTACTTGCAAGTTATTTTTATCTTAGTGTACCTGGGTATTTGCACTACAAAGTAAACCAAAGATATTAATTTTGTGTTGTTGCAGTGAGTGGAAATTTTTAAATGAGACAAAATTTACCTAAAAGTAAATTTTCAGACAGATAATAGAACTTGTCCCATTACCAGATGTTTTTGCTTATAACAAAACATATTTCCCATCTTATTAACGGAAATAATCTGCCAGTAGATCTGGTACTTTAAAAAATATAAAAACTAGTCTAGTTTGCAAAAGAAAAACAAAATGTAAGAATTTTTACGCTGGACTCCCAGTGAATACAGTTCACACACGATTAAAAAGCTACATTAGCTGCGATTCCATTACAAATGTGTGCAAAACTTCCGTTAATGTTAAAAAATATATATATACAATTTTGCATTTGCAATGATTCCATTAAATAAGAAACAAAATAAAATCAAATATGAATAAGTTTGTTCAAGCTATAAAATTGCAGTGTCATCATTTTCCTTGCACTTCCTCAAGGTTTCTCCCAGAAAACCTGCTAATTTGACATTGAATTTGAAACTATCACTGGATAATTATTTGTTATTGTGAGAATTATAAGCACCAGCTATAAAGTCTTAACAAAACCATCTCTAAGCAAATCAGATGAGCCGGCTCAGTGGTTGGCACAAGGCTGGACTCTCTGGCAGCAGGAGCAGAAAGGAGAACATTATGGAAACTCGAGGCTGTTATGGACAACGCCTGCCACCCTCTGCACACTGTCACCAGCAGCCAGGACAGCAGGTTCAGAGGGAGGCTGCTTCTTCCAACGCGCAGAACCAACAGACTGAGGAACTCCTTTGTCCCTTGTGCAATGAAACTCTTCAACTCCTCAATGAAGGAGGGATAACAGAAGTATAATAAAAGCAGAGGAACTAAAGGATCGGGATGTTAATTAAAAAAAATAAAAAATTAAATATTGATGTATTGTTTGATGTGTTGGTGCTGTGTGGGAGACTGAACTACAATTTCGCTGAGGGTACATCGCAAAAGGACGAATAAAGTTCTGTCTGTCTGAAATACAAACATTTAAAAAGTAAAATGAACAAACAATGCTGAACCCTATTGAGGTTAAAGTAAAGCCTGGTGGCCTGCCAGTCTTTTATTACAATCCCTGTTGTCTTCTTTGTTGTTTCCACCAGTAGTTGAAACATAAAAAAATCACTTCATCCTACACTTTTTACCAATAAATATGAGTATTTTTCGAAATTGGTTTGTTTCCATTAACCGATTTTATGGTCTGCGAACTATCACCACATTATATTAGTGTTTATTTTTTTTCTTAATTTACATTATTAGTGACAGCTTGCATTATGTATAAGTTTTAATTATTTTGTTTAGATATATATTTTCTAATGGGTGCACGTTCAGTTAATATTTGTATGACTGGTTTACTTACACGTTTTGTTTTGCTTTGAGGTTCTGCAAACAGACAAGCTACAGGGAAACCCTGGAAAACACCATTTCTTTTTCCAAAAAAGTAAGAGGGTGGGACTTTATTTGTTAGAGTTCACCTTAGTTTTTAACTTTAATATTCACGTATTATTTATGCTAAGCTAAAGTTAGTTTTGCTTTATTTGCTCCACAAGTTGCGTTTGCTAATTTTGTATAATTTTTGTTCCTTTGTTATGTTGTGCCTCCCTCGTGTGGCAGATTTGGGGTACTCCACCTCTATTTAAGCAGACTTTGTTTTTTGTTTGCAGGTCAGTTTAGTTTGATCAGATCAGTTGATTTGGCCCCAAACCTGTTATTTATACTTTGACTTAGCTTTGTTACCTATTTTTTGGAATAATTAAATTGAAATGTTTTCCGATTTTTGAACACCTTTTGTCCTTGTTTAAATCTGGTCCTTTACAAACAACCATACATTAAGAAAGCTGAGATCCATTGCTTTCAGGACCTGGAGTGATCAATGAAAGTGAGTGTTTACCTGCATGGACACGGCATGAACCTGAATTGCAGCCGGTTGAGAAAACATCTGGGGGTCAGCGGCCCGTAAGGTGAACTCACCAGTCCTAGACAAAGAGCAAAGGAAGAGGACATCATGAACAACAAAAAGGCAGCTGATTCAAACTGATTGAAAAGGTGAAATTACTCTGATTGAGCCGCTCTTTAGACCAGGATGTGTCTTGAAATTAGTCAGCTGAGGCTAAAGGTGTGAGCAATTAGACCTAATCACCTCAGAGCTGGAGAGGAAACGAGGATAGTAACCCACCATCAGCAATATGTCACCATCCTGCCTCATCATTAAAGGTTTATTACAAACAACTCCCAGGAGCCAGATCAGCCGGTTTGAGCACCAACTGGCGCAGGATAAATCACCAGGAAGACAGCGTGTGATACAACTGGTTTAAATTACGTTAATATTTTATAATAATTATTTGAACACATTCAGGTTCCTTGGAACTATTCAAGATATTTTCATCTGATTGGCTGGCAACATTTTGATCCCCAGTGCAAATTCTCACTCATCCACAATAAGACAAGGCCAATTCACGCGATAATTCAAAATATGCACCACGTTGTATTCGATTATAGCAAAATTAAAACTGGCTTAAAGAATAAGAAGCCCTCTGTTAAACGAACATTTTTGCACATCAGTAGCTTTTGTGCTCTTAATATAATAAACAAGCCTCGTCTGAAAATATATTCAGTTTTTTAAAATATGACCGCAAATTAATACAGAATGGCTTTAACATTAACACAATAACCTGGATGAGGAGGAGTTTAACGTTATCGTTATTCCAGGAGACGCTGTGATTGAAGCTCCGCCCCCTTTGAGAGCAGCTGCTGTTGCTAAGCAACATATGGAACGCTTTACATTCCCACCAATCAGTTGAATGCTGCGTGATCAACTGTTTGATGGACGTATTTTGTCCTTTAATTGCGGTTAAAGTTCTGAACACGTTGCAACTGGAATTAGTGTCGTCTTTTTTTTCTTTTTTTTTTTTTTTTGGTGAAATGTAAACTTACTTTGGAGCGCATCCGCCACGACGCCATCTTGGATTTTTTTTAAAAAGCAAAATATGGAGCACATAATATACACAAACCTTTTCTTGATTTTCATCCCAAATTAAAACATAGTTTAAAATATTCTCTGGTTCTGCTGCGGGTTTCTACATTAAAATTCCCTAAATTCTGCAAAACTAGGCAGCTGAGAAAAATTCGAAAATTCAACTTAATTAATTTGGGATCGGTTTGTAGAGAACCCAGACTTCCCTCTCCAGCGCCTCTGGGTGCCAGTAGAAAATAAATTTACATTGAAGAGCCTAAATCTATTCTTATTGCAGCCTCCACTCTGTGTTTATTAATGCTTCTGAAATAACCACTGAGTTTCTCAAAAAGACATAAAAAGCCAAACGAAAGCACACAAGTCTGATCGGCAGATGATGCAGCTAGTTTTAATACAGCTGTAAGTCTGCAGGCATTATCCAGCACTCCACATAATTTGAGAAATATGGCAGTAATAAAGAGATTTAATCTTATTTGGGTGGCTTACATTCCAATGCCTCTATTAATCTAAAGCCTTAAACTGGGCAGCAGATCATATTTTGCTCATTTATTGGTTTTCTACTGTATTAGGCCACACCAGCTGCATTACGACTGACTAATCTGTTTATTAGGTTTATTGTGACTGGATAAATGGACACTTGAGTCCAACACAGAACAGAACGGACTTATTCCAGAGCAGCTGCAGTGTTAAAAAAACAAACAAACAAAAAACAAGCCGATGGTTTGGATTTGAAGAGACAACACAATCACTCTGATGTGTTTTCTGTGTCATCAGATTTGGGTCAAAAGCAGCAAAAAAAAAGCAGAACATAAATTATTTACACCTTATTTTTATAGAATCGAGTATAGGGCTCGACAACAAATGGATACAATATATATATATGGCAATAGATAAATGGCATATTCAATATATAGAATATTCACTAAACTCTGATCTGGAACCACACAGCATTCTGGGAGATGTAGACAGAGGACAGACTTTAGCCAAGAGAAAAATAAGATAAAATCTAGATATGTTTCAGTTGTTGTTTTTTGTAACATCTGATAAACAAGCAAACATGGCCTTATTTTAACAAATACAACATAATAGTTGAACATCCAGTCCAGAAACAACTTAGCATTACAGAAAAATCGTTTTTCTGACATCACAGTTGGCCATGATAACTAGCTTGAGCATTTCTGACAGGCCATCCTCAGCCTAGCAGAGAGCAACAGGGTGAGTGAGTAGAGGGATGAGCAGAGGCTCACTGACGGTGACTGACAGCGCTAAGACCCGCCCCCTGGCTCTGATTGGTTGTTTCCAGTTAGCACTGGGACTAGGCAGAGTAGCTTGATTCTTTCATAGATTATCTGTCTCATACCATTCTTTTAAAAGTTGGATTCTGCAGCTGTAAACATCTGACCCAGTTACCTGGCTTTGTTTTTCAGGTGTGTGAAGTGGACCCGACCACGCTTCAGCTCTGTCCACGTGAAATTGTCGTCTTTGTGTAGCTCTCGCCTCGTTTTCCCTCCATTTTTTCCTGCTTCCTCCTCTGTTAACAGGACCAGACGCCCGTTGTTTGGTTCCTGAACAAGCTGGAAGGTCATCCGCCCAGAGGGACTGTCGGGGTCCCTGACCTCCATCAGAGAAGGCAGCAGAGGGGCGGAGCCACCGATGGGAACCAGCAGGGAGCCGTTGATGTGGAGGACAGGGCTGTGGTGGTTCACTGAGGAAAACAAAAAGCACAAAATCACATGTGGGGTTCTTCAAGGCTCCATTCTCAGACCACTTTTATTCAATACGCTCAGATTATATGGTGCTACAGCACGTCTTAAATTATCTATGCTGATGGCAATCAATGACCACAGTCACAGAGTCAGCAGCTTTGTTTCCACACTGTAAAAACACAAAATCTTACCAAGTATTTTTGGTCTAGTTTCTAGTGCAAATATCTTAGTACACTTGGAATAAATTGAAACTAACTTAGAAGTAACTTTTAAGCAAGATTAAGTTAATAATGCCTTAAAATTATTTTTACACAGGTCATCAAAAGCTAAGTTTGTCATTTTAAAGTGTAAAATCCTTAATTCTGTATACAATTTCCCAAAAATACCAGATGGCTGAATTATGAATACATTATACTTACATCCTTCGGCGCCATAACTTTTAGTAACTTATCATGTGAACAAACTTTTTCACGTGTGATTTCAATTGCATTTCTTATTTAATGGAAACACTGCAATGGCATATTTGTGTTTTTTCAGCAGCAGAATGTCAAAATATAACGGTAAATGCAGTTTTACTGTATCTATAATTTCAAAGGCTAAATATTGACCTCTAACTGGCACTAATGAGACTAAAAACTAAAAGACACCCAGGAAACCTTGGTGTTGCTCCATGCTCAGACATAAAATTTAACATCAACAAAATGTTTATTACTAAATCTGTATGTTACTATCATAAATAAAAAAGGATTTATTGTTGTAAACCAACTAGTCAGAGCAGAAAATCCATGAAAGTATATTTCTATTGAGATCTTTTCAAATTTTCATTTTAAATACGGGTAAAAACTATAGAATGCATTGATCCAAACCACATTTCCATTATTTTTAATAAAGAACTGAACCTCATAATCACTGTAATTAGTACATTTTTAAACCTTTTAAATGGTACAGCTTAATGGATAAAATGACAGCCGGGCAGTGTTGTGGGTGTGAGTGGGCGCTAGGGGTGAGAAAATGCAGTGAAAGGGAAACGGGTGGGGGAGGGGCACTTCACTTCTGAGAGAAATAGTGGCGTGAAACAACTCGGTGCTGGTGTGGCATTTTAGAAACAGGCTTTAATTGGAGCTGGCTGAACTTTACACGTGAACTTTGTAAAGATCAGCTCTTTTTTCAGATGCTTCGATGTAATCTCATTATCTCACCTCTAATGATGCCAACAGTCACTCTGAAACCTCAAACTTTTAGACATGTAATTATTATTACAAATGAGTACAACTAGTGTGGGGGGTTGTTTTTTTTTTTGTTGTTTTTTTTAATGGGTGGTAAAAATAATTTTTTAAAGCTTTTCTATCCTTTTCTTTTTGATTGAGTCATAAATTAGGACAGGCCTCGAGGCTAAAACTGTTCATTATTTCAGAAGAAAGGGGCATTTATCTCAAAGAAAACACAATTATACATTTTTCTCTAAGAAATAAACTTTAACACTTTTTTTTTTTATAAATCGTTTCACAACTGCTGCCTTCCCACCGGAGGCCTGCGGCATTGTCACTTATAGGTTCACAGCATCTAAAGATAAATGAAAAAAAACAAAAAAACAAGTGCAAGGCTCCTTAAATGACTAAAATCCACAGTCAAAGCTTTATTCTCTGTGATTCACAAAGACAAATTAAATCTATACGTCACACAGTTAATACTAGCTGTCTCTCTCAATGGATTTGTGAGTCAGTAATTCTGCTGCTGTCATAATAAAGTTTTACAAACTGTCATCGATTCTGAAATATAAAGACATTCAGAATAAATGTGAAACAATTGAGGTGATCTAACGGCAATATAATAAGACAAACTATGTCTGTGTTTGAGTTGAACTTAATGGAAAAAAAGATTTGTTGTGTTTTTGTAGCCATAAAACGAGAACGTTTTAGCCAAAGCCAGAAGGGTTTCATCGTCTCTTTTTCTGTCAAACCCTGCTAGTGGTAGAATATCAGCGTTCACTGAACTCCTGTCTTCACTTAGGTAAAAAATGGTAAACCCACATGGCTATAGGATATTTTAGCTGCCATTTTGTAAGCTGTCCAACTCTGAACAGCAGCTGGCTTAACTACAATTAGTTGTTAAATTGACTGATTGGAAAAGATCAACTTTTATTAGCTGTTCAATTGATTTGCAACAGCTGTAAGGTTGGCTCAGTAAAGTAGGTGGCGGCAATGCAGCTATATGCTAGTTGCTAACCACCAAAAATGTCAGGAGAAGTAGTAAGATTGACTCTAATTAGTAGCTAGCTTGACTATGATAAGCTACTAGCTTGACTTTTAGGACTTGTCACATAAAAACACATTATTTAATTTTTTATTTTTGAACTGCACTGACAATCCTAAAAGCTGTTTTATGTAGAAGAAATTTAGCTCTTCCACAGACTCTGTTGTCAATAAATAGGTGAAACGCTGCTTTTGGGTGTTAGCTTACCTCTCATTAGCCGTTAGCTTGATTATGACTTCAAACACAGCTCAGATTAGGTCTTAGTTTAACACAAAGTAAAGGGGGGGCCCTGAATACAACAGATAGCTATTTATTTATTACTACTATGGTTGTTATTATTAGTAGTATCTCAAAATCTCAAATAATATCTGAACTATGATCGAAACACTGACTGCTACCGGAGATTCTTCCTGTCCAAATAACCACCATTCACATCGACTGGTAAGTTTTAACCACATTTAATTTCCCTTTGGGATGAATAATGTGTTTTTAAATGTGAACTTAATCAAACTAGCTGTAGTTTTAGCAGCGTCTTAATTATCTGTTAGCTTCGCTTTTACCTTTACCTGATCTACTGCTTTGTAATTTTTCAGCTCATTTTGTATATATTTTACATTCAAATGGCCAAAAACACTAAGATCTAATATTTTGGTTTACTACAAGTTTTCAGGTGCCTGTACATTTTGAAGCTGAAACTTTATTTAGTTTTAAAAGAATGCAGTAGCATTTTCTTTATCTCAATAAAGATGCTTTCATCTTTATTTTTAAAAGATGCTTTCATCTTTATTTTTAAAACAGAATATATTTCGTTTTTTTCTGTCAACATTTTCTGTCAGTTTCTCTCCATGTGTAACTCCCAGGTTATAAATTAGTCTGTTATTCTTGAGATGAAACTGTATCTGATCACTTCTCAGTCTTAGATCTAAAGGGAAACTAAAAAAAAAAAACAGCAAGATAATTTCAGCATATTATTTAGTCATGAGAAAATCACAAATCCAAACATGGTGCTATATGTGGACGTTAACTTTAAATCTAGTGATTGAATCTCTAGATTCAATCACACAGAAAGACGCTGTGGGATTTACAACCCTGGGAAGCTTAGGATAACTTTCCTGTTGCCTAGCAACAAGCCATGTGGTTTTTCTGTGACGTCCCTAGGTCATCTGCATCATTTATGAGCCCATCTCAGTTTTATTTGCTTGATATAACTGCACACATGCACTGAAGTTATATAAGACACTGAATTTCAATATTTATTTAAGATGAAACCTTGAGAAGTAAAAAAAAAAAAAAAACTATTATAAAATGAATTTGTGGATTATTGTATTTATTTGACCAAACATAGTATTTCTCTGTAAAGATTCATTCACAACTTCAACATAAACACTGGAAAACAAGCTAATTGGGGCAGGAGATCACAGCTGTAACTTTATATATTTATATCTATGCAGATTTTTGTTTATTTTTACTTGAAGTTTTCCAGCTGTCTTGAGTCTGCAGACAAGTTTACCAGCCGATGCTTAGTATGTTCAGCAGGAAGGAGACCTGGGTCGAATAGCTCAATGTGTTTTAACCACTCAGACATATGAAAAGAGCCATGATAAAAACTGGTTGAAGTTTACAAAATGTAAATAAATGTCTATTTCATTATCCTCTTTAGCACAGAAAACTGCATATTTAAGAGTGGCACCAGTACAACCTTATACATCCAGATTAACATAAATAAATAAAGGCCAAAAATCTGTGTGTGTTCATAAGCAGCCTTGGATTTTCTAGTTTTTTAAAATCATCAATTTTTAAATTAATAGTGACCAATTTGGGATCCTTAAGTAGGGTTAGGACAAGTCTTTGGGATATACAAAACACGTCCAGTCTATTTTTTTGCCCAAGATCATTTTTAGATAATGAGATTTTGGTCTAATCGGTTTTATCAATAGAATGAGGTTTAGGGCCTCTGTCACTTTAAATCCAAATAAGGCTGGCCACGCCCCTCAACTCAACATCTACGCTCGCATCCCAAAATGGTTTCATAAGAGCAATTATAAATCCATACATCTTTGAAAGCAGAAAGTGATTTCTGAACAGTTAGTCAACAATAAAACAGTTGTCTTTTTCAGAGCACCACTGAGGTTGCTAGGTAACTGGCTGGATTCCGCTGAGGTTGCTAGGTAACGGCGCAGTGCGTTCTGATTTGTTACTTTACATTCTGAAGGTTTCTGAAACAGCTTATTTTCCAGACACCAAAAAACGTGAATTTTTTGCCAGAAAACTGGCTGGATGTTTCTTTTTAAAACATTTGAGCTGTTTTTAAAAGTAGCAAAAACCCAAATGTAAGTACAAAAACAGTGCAAAATGAGAATTTTACATAATGTGACCCTTTAAAAAAAAAAAAAAAAAATTGTCTGAATTCAAATCAGATTTTTAATCCCCGCTTTTGGTATTTTGTTTAAACTATAGTGTTAACTCTATGAACCCACATCTCAACTCAGATTCTCATGTGAGTTAGAAACATCTCCTGTAATTAGCAGGCAACAGCATGTTCTTACAGTGGCATAATGTTATTACCGTGGCAGGTTCTCGTCTTTTCATCGGCATAATATCCATGTCCACAGTCGGGGGTGCAGTATCCTTCCATAAGGAACGTCTGGTCACGACACACCAAGCAGCGTCCAACACCGTCGCACTGGACGCAGTCCGAGGAGCAAGCTGAAGAAACAGGTATTTTATTTTATAATTTACTTTTTTTTTTTTGCAGAACATTCATTGCAAAAAGAACAAAAGGGGTATATATATATATATATATATATATATATGTATGTATATATATATATATATATATAGTAATTAAATAAAAATAGAATAATTAAATAAAATAATTACATTTTTAAAATTAAAATAAGTACATTTAAAAAAAAAAATACATATTTTTATTTATTTTATATATATGTATATATACATATGTATTATTTAAAATAATATTTAAATTAAAAACATTTTTATATTTAAACATTTATATTTTAAAAACATTTTAAAGTGTTGATTCTTACACTTGCAGACTTGAGATGAGGAATCCAGGTAATAATTTCTGCCACACTGAAGGACACACTGTCCCTGCAGAGTGGCGTAGGGAGGCTGGCATTCCAGACATTTTCCAGGACTGTCGCACTTCACACAGTGATCGTCACAACCTGAAACAGACAGACACACGAAAAGAGCAAAACATGTCACCAGATATCCCAAAAAATCTCAAACTTTACAAATCTACATAAATACTCCATGTGAGAAACATGCAGCAAAACAGAGAGGAGAGGAGAGCAGCTTTCTGATGCAAACCTTTAAATAAACACTTTCTCAGAGATTTTCACACTGCAATGACTTTTCCCCATCAAAGTGTCACAGACTCGACATTGAACATCACTGGTCAGAATTCCTTCACTATAAGAAAACTTGTTTTTCATCCAGTGTGAAGAAGCTGCATTTCAGCCATGCTTAGAGTAAATATTCAGTTTCTCCCTTGGTAGCATAACTATGGATTCATCTATTGTATAAAACATGAATACACCGAATAGTTGTTGCTCTTTCTCAGGGATGTTGTGTGAGCAGAGAGTTGAATAGATAGCCAGCAGATTTTCCACTGGTTAAAGTAGATCTGTTCTCACACAAACCTCTATGAAATTTCTTAGATTAGGGTTGTAGTCATAAGTTAATAAGTCATAAAGCCCATGAATCTTGAATTTGACATTTTGGGATTCTCTCATTGTATAAATCTAAGTCTAATTTTTTTTAAAGGTGACCTATTATGACTCCTTGACCAGGTTAGAAAAGGTCTAAGGGCTATACAAAACATGTTTGTTACATTTTATGCACAAAATTATTCTTAGATAAGGATATTTCAGTCTTCTCAGTTTTGAGTCCGTTGATTTAGGGTTTCTGTCACTTTAAATCCAGATAAGCTGCTGCTGGCCTCAATGTTTACACTTTCACATCACAATGGCTGAAAACAGATGTGCAATTAAACAACCATACATGTTTGAAAAGAAGAAGTGAAGACTCATGCACAACCAACAAGAAAGCTGCAAGTGGTTTCTGAATGATAAGTCTACAACAAAACACTTCCAGCGGCCATTAGATGCGTTTCCTGTACAAATCTGAACAAAAGTTTATCAATATTCCACTAATGTAGAAAAAAACACAATTTCAAATTTAAATAAGATACACAATTAAAATCCCATGTGAAATAAATCAGTAAATAAATCACCTCCTTATGGCGCCAAAACAGAGATTTTTCGAAATTGCCGTGTTTCCATTAAGCAACTTTATTGTGGAAATGTCAAATTTTGCATTTATATGGTAAATGGAAACACAGCGCATACAGCGGTCAAACCAGCTAGCTAAGTGTCCCGGAACTCTACCTGGGTTGTTAGGTAACAGGCTGGGCTCTGCTGGTGTTGCTAGGTAACAGCGCAGTGCTCCGCTGGGGTTGCTAGGTAACAGCGAGGTGCTCTTTGAATGTGACTAAACGATCTGGAGGTCTGGAGGATCTGGAGGTTTTTGAAACAGCTCATTTTCCAGATACCAAAAAACATTAACTTATTGCCAAAGAAGAGCCGAGTGTTTCTGGGTTGTTAATAGAAGCAGTTGAGATGAAAATGGAAATGTAAAAATGGTGGGAAAAAATCTAATTTGTGTAAAAAGAAATAGATTATTTTCTGTTGGTGATAAAAAGGGGAAAGTATGTCAGAAGAAAACAACTACATTTCCGAACATATAAATGGCGCAGCTCGAGCCTTTCCAGGTGTTAGAGATTAAAAGGAATATAATCCCAAAATGGAAACCTTTGGGTCAGATTTTAGCTGCATATTCAATATAATTTCCATTTGTAGTTCAGGCTCCTCCTTTTTTCTGCACTGCTGCTGATTTACTGCTTTAATCATCGCCAGATTATAAAAACTTTACAGAAGATCAACCTCAGGTGATAACATGATGAAACCAGAGGCGGTTGCATCAGCTGCACGTGAGGCCAGAGACGCTTATCTGCTTTCTGCGGGACTGACCAAAGCATCTGTCTCCATCCTGATAAGATCCGACGGAGCAGCCCTGGGCGCACACGCCGTCCTGCAGCACGTATCCCTCCATGCACTGCAGGCAGTCGGTTCGCAGAGGGCCTTTACAGGCGTTGCAGCTCCAGTCACACTCTGGGAACAGGACAGGGAAATAGAAGAGGAAGTGTTGGGAACATTGGTAACAAAATGATTTAAATACATGATTGTTGTTTTTCCCAAATCACCTGCACATATGGAGTGCTGGTGGTGTACTAAATAAACCCTGGCATGAGAATCAAACCCAATAGGAGCAAAACAATCCTCCTTCTGTTACATTTCAGGTTTGAAATGAAGCATCACATTGATTTCAAAGAAGAAAGGATTTAATTTGACAGTGAATGAAACTCTAAGCCAAGACATGTAGTCAAAAATATCAGGTTCTGACGAGACTGTAGAGATCATTTGCACGTAGTCAGCAAACTTTAGTTTTGGTCAGAAAAAAACAGGTTTGTTGAATGTGAGGAAGAAAATTCAGGTATTACTAAACCATTGGACAAAAAGAAAAAGGAAAAAAAAGCATATTTATATAAAAGAAAATTTTATTTGGCATTTAGTTTTTTATCTTTTATTTTAGAATAAAAATTTTAAAAGGATAAAAAAATATTTATATTTAATGAACTAAAATATTACATAATTAAAATACCGTTATTTGATATTTAAATAAAATTATTTTTACTTTAATACTAAATACTGTATAGAAGTGGAATAAAATGTGTCATCTTCAATATTATTAAAACTCTCAGAATGTTCATATAAATCTATTTTTTTTGTACATATATATGTATATTTATTTCTTTAAATAGAGAATAGAGTGTAAAGTAAGACACGTAATAGAAAAAAATATGTGAATACCTCCTTTTCAAATGCTTATCTAAATACATATTTTGGTATTTGAATTGTGAGTGTTGAATATGCTTTTAATAAATAAATAAACTAATTAAAACTAACAAAACTAACATTTAGAAAAAAAACAATCTGACTATTCTTAATATAAAATATAATTTACTGCTATTTAATTTAACATGTATGCAATATGCAACCTAAAAGAAACATCTCTGGGTTTGTAGATCTTTGAAAACAGATGACAATCACAGAGTCCATTTGTCTACTTCATAAATTACTCAGAGATTTTCTTTCCTTTGAAAGCTCCCAGCGGTTTCCTGAAGCTTTTCTAGTTTTCAGAGATAAAATGTTTGTCTTGTTTTCTCCAACTGAAGGTTCATCACAGGTTCAGGTCGAGGCTGCAGCTGGCTGGGGGCAAAACGCATCATGACCTGGAAAACCAACCGTTTCTGCTTCCACTGCAAAAACAAGAAGTCCTACCAAGTATTTCTGCTCTGGTCTTTAGTGCAAATATCTTAGTACACTTGAATTAAGACAAAACCAGCTTATAAATGACTTCTTACTAGATGTTTTAAGTAAAAAAAAAAAAAAAAAAATCTTAATGAAAAAGAAACTTTGGAAAAATATCTATAGTTATAAGTGAAATATTCTGCCCGTGGAAGTAGTATTTTGAAATAAATTTTAACAGATTAGTTACTTAAAACAAGCTCATATTTCTTGCTGAAAATCTAATTGTAAGCTAGTTTTGTCTTATTTCAAATGTACCAGGATATTTCCACTCGAACTAGACCAAAAATGCTTGGTAAGAGTTTGTGTTTTTGCAGTTTGTTGTCTCAGAAAAATTCAAACTTTTCACCTCGATGCCACACAAGTGTTTCCTCTTAGCTGCTAATCCTGGAACGAGCTAAAGAAGCAGCAATCTCGTCTCCATAGAGACGGTTCCTTAAGTTCCTCCAAACCAAGAGAAATCTCATTACCTGGAACCAAACCAGAGGTAAAGGGAAATAAAAGGGGTGGTTTTCTATCCTCTACAGGGGATATTTGGTCCCTTATATTCTTTACTACATTTAATTATGGTTTGAGTAAAGGAAAGTAAAGCTAGAATGGACTCCAATATGCACAAGCTGCATAGCGGGACAATAAATAATTCTCTCTAACGGGAATAAGACATGAAAGCCATTTCATTTTCTTGCTCTACACTAAGCAATATTCCCGACTTCGTCTCATGTTACAAAACGATTCTCCCCAGATCCCAAATAAGGGAAAATAAAATTAAAAAAGGTGAAAAACAATGGTTTAAAAGATATTTCTAAGGATTTAGGGATTCGGCGATACAACCTTGCTCACAAGTGAAGAAACAATGGACCAGTGGCGAGCCTCCCTACCAAAATCATTCCAAGAGAGCATCAATGCCTGATCCAGGCAGTGACAGATGAACAATATCTAAAGCTCTGCAGGTCTCACACAATACACAATACACAATCATAAGAGACTGGGAAGAAATGGCCTTACTGGGAGATATCCACACTGCAAAAACACAAAATCCTACCAAGTATTTTTCTGGTGCAAAAACCTTTTTACACTTGAAATAAAACTAACTTACAAGTACCTTTTTATGAAGATAGGAGCTTTTTTAAGTCAATAAGTCCTTAATAGTGCTATTTCTATTGTATTGAAGATTCTTATAATGGCACTTGACAAAATGACCAACATATTTGATGCTTATTAATGATTTTAACATTGGCATTTGACAAAATGTAGTGTCTTGTCTGGTTTTCACAGCTGTCAGCTGTTTGTCATCATGTAGCTTTACATAAAAGTGCTTTTATGTAAAGCACTTTGAACTTTGTCTTGTTGCAGAAACATGCAATTCAAATAAACCTGACTTGACTTATAATCTCCTAATGGAACTTAATATTGACTTTTTTGGCAGTATCAAGGAATTATTTACTTTTTTTCTTGCAAAAAGCTAATTGTACTTAGTTTTGTCTTAGTTTCATAATTACAAATTATGTTTGTAATTATATTTTACAAACATAATTTGTAAAATTTTGTTTTTGCTGTGTAAAACCAGATTCACACTTGACTAATCTCAAAATATAAAGTAAAATATTATTTTGTCCAAACTGAAGATATTTGATCTTGTATGGCTGAACCAAACAAAAAAAAAAGGACCATTCAACAACAACATCTAAATGCTTCGATGTTGGTTTTAGAAAAAGCAGACCTCGGGAAAAATCACACCTGATTAAAAAACTAAGTGTTTGTTTGTGTTTGTCATTATCTCAGTCAGTGTGGGTTTGAGAAGCACAGCAAACACACAGACCGGTGTTTAGAAAGGAAAATGTGTTTTGCACTTGATGATAATGACGCCTGATGACAAGCAGAATCAAAACAATCAGTCACAGCAGGGCTGGGGCTTTCCTCCAGCAGATCCAATCAAACGCTAACCGATGTGACAACAAATCAATTCTCAGCTTCTTTATTTAAACTTCAAACTCCTGAACCCGACAAGTTAGAACTTGTTCATCTGTAAAAAAAAAAAAACACAAACATGCCAAGCCTTGGCACTGAAATTCTCTATATTATTTACAAATGTCGAGCTGAACACTTCCCAAGCCTGTGGTTGAAACAACGGCAGCTGAATTAATTCTTCACTGAATGGAGTATTAGCCGCTAAAGCTAATGGAATGCAAATGAAGCTCACCAAAAATGGAGCTGAGGAATTATCAAAAGACTCACCAATAATAACTACCTTCACTCAACCTTTAGTTGATCATGTAAGAAACAAACTCATGTTGTTACATTTGGGAGGATTTTGCGTTAAACTCGCCCTCAATTCAAGAACAGAACAAAATTGTTGGTCCAGCAGCAGGGATTTCATTTTTTATTTTTTTTTAGTCATAAATGATGTTAAGTACAACAAAGTTGTTCTTTTTTGTCAGTTTTAGCCACATTTTTCCTCAAATTTAGCTTTTATTTAGAGTTATTAAAAGTGAAATCACAAACATATAGTAACATTTAATAAAATAAAGACGGTATATCTATTCATTAAAGATGCCAAATTATGACTTCTTAAAATAGCGAGTGACTCAGTAACCATTATTTGTTTGGAAAAAAATTAAAAAATTTGGGAAATGCATGCATGTTTCAGGTCTATGATGACTTACAGATCACTATTCTACTAAATCTGAATCTGGCTGTTTGTTTTATAAATATATATTTTTCATTTATTGAGGAAAACACAAAAAAATGTTAAAATGATTTTAGTATTAAAAAATTGATGGTGAAATCTTTGGGCATCACTGTTTTAAGTGATTCTAAATGTTGGGTTTTATAAAAGCTATAAAAATATATCGTTATATGTTTAATAGGAGTTAATTATTTTAATAAAAAATGGAAAAAAAGCCAAAAATACAGCTTAAGAGGGTGAAATTAAACTAAGCAAGACATCTTAATTTACTGTAAACACAATTAAAATAATTATTGAAAATTAGTAATAAATAATTATTATTTTATTTAAAAAATCAAAATTTATTTTATTAATACGAAAAGGAACCATTAAGTCGGATAATTATTTTTCTCAAGAGAAGAGTAATAAAATGACATGTTCATGTTATATTTATTTTATATCAACCAGAATAATAAATGCAGTACATTTAATGTTATTTAAAAGATCAATATATTGATCAATATATAATATAAACTTAATATTGACTTTTTCGGCAGCATCAAGGAATTATTTACCCTTTTTCTTGCAAAAAAGCTAATTGTAACTTATTTATTTTGACTAAATAGACAAAAATAATTTGTAAAATGTGTTTTTGCTGTGTAAAACCAGATCCATATAATATAAACTGTGGCCAAAGAGTGAAATTTAAAGAAGCAAATGTGTACTATTTAGAAAGGATAGGGTAACATGTCAATCTGTAGTAGCAAAAATAACATCCAATTATCATAAAGCTTAATCAGAGAGAAAGCTGTTAAAAAACCTGAACCGTAACATAAATATGCAGAATTTCCAGCAGGACTATTCCACAGTGAAATAAAGTTGTTGAATCTTAAGAAAGAGCCCAGGATTTTACATGAAGCTCATTAATCAACTTCACTGGGCAAAAGAAGATGTAAGAGAGTTAAAATGCACACAATGGCTGGGATTTGCATTTCTGGTTCCAGAGTTTATTACTTGATTGATGGACCCCATAAAATCGCTGTGGCCTCCTGCACTACATGCAATATGGATGGAGAGTAATTTATGAACGCCATAAAGGCCGCATACTGTATCCTCATTACTAATCAGGAGCGTCCTCCGCTGCGAGCGCTGCGGCGGTTTCCGTCTTACCTCTGCAGGCGCGGGTCGTCGCGTTGAGGTAGTACTGATGGGCGCAGCTGTCGTACTGGCATTCTCCGAAGAGCAGCACCTTAGTGGGGTCACGGCAGGACGTACAAACCCCAGCGGTGTCGCATGTCAGGCACTGTCTGTCACAGGCTGCCAAAAACAGAAAGAAAGGTCGATACAAAGGTCAGCGCAGAAATGAGAGAGGGAAAGATCAATATGACACCTGCAGCAACCTAACGCTGTATGGATTTACCTTTGGTCAACCGTTAGGTGTGATTTTACTTCCCATCTGTGCTGTTCTTTTTTGTTTACTTACTTCACCTTTTTTCTTATTATGTCACATTTTGTACAGTTTTATGCTTGCTTTTTTTTTTTTTTACGGCTTCTAAAACCAACCAACCACAACAAAATCCACAATGAGAAAATGTTTTTGGTGTCTGAAAAATTAGTAATTTCAAAAACCTCCCAGTTAAGTCACACTCTGCCGTTACCTAGCAACCCCAGCAGAATTCCGCCCGTCACCTAGCAACCCAAGTAGAGCTCCAGCACATTTGGTCAGCCAGTTTTACCGTTGCATGTATCATACAGTGTCTGCTGTTTGTACTTACCATCCAGAAACCACTTGTTGCATTCTTATTGGTTGTGCAGGAGGCTCTACTTCTGCTTTTCAAAGATGTACGATTGTATAACTGTGCATCTGCTGGCAGCCATTTTCACATGTGAGTCTAAACGATGAGTTGGGGGGCCAGTTGCCAGCAGCAACTTATTTGGATTTAAAGCAACATTTAAAACAACTCACTCAGAACTGAGAGAACAAAATATCATTATCTAAGAATGATTTTGTGTAAAAATATATAATAAACATTGCTTTGTACAGCCCCTAGCCTTTTCAAGGAAGCACAATAGTTTGCCTTTAACTTAAAAAAAAAAACACAACTGTACAGTACAGCAAGTTTTCCCAAGATTAAATCTGAATAATCTTTCCTATAGTTGGAATTTTTGTTGTTTAACCAAAAAGTAAACAATCGCCTTTAACAGTAAGCATAATATACTATTGCGGAAGGAAATCAAATAGCTTATTTTTAAGGAAAACAACAATGTCGACACTCAGTGAGACAAATGTTATAAAAATATGTCTACAGTCTTTTCTTGTGTGTTTCATAAACAGGAGAACAAAATACCAAACTAAATTTTAAGAAGTGCTTTATTGAAACGACCAAGACTTAATATTTTGATATTAAGTCTCATTTCTCCCACAGGTCCTCATTAAGTGTATTTTTGTGTAGAAAGCTGAAAACCCCATGAACAATAAATTTCCTTTGTCTGCCTGTGGCACCAAGTATCTCTAAGTATGCAGTGTTTTATGTTGTATAAATTACATTTTCTCAGTAAAGTTTAATATTCATAAAGTCACTTTAAAGGTGAACTATTAAAATCTTGCTAAGTTTTGAAAATGAAATATAAGAACATGTGAGCTTCGCCTCAATCCTGACAAACTGATACTAAATATTAACTTTATAAAGGCAAAATAAATAAAAAATGTATTTTTTTCCAAACAAGATTAAAAAGAAAAACCTAAAAATTAAAACAAAAATGGTGTACAAACAGCGTGACCAATCAGCAGGGATGTTTCCTACCTTGACAGAGCCGATGACCGTTGTCATAGTGACCAACGGGGCATCTGGCAGCGCAGAGGCCAGAGGGCAACAGGACGCTTTTGGCGGGACAGGAAGTACAGGACAAAGGCCCTGGTCCACCGCAGGACTCGCATGAAGGATGGCATTCTGGGGGGGAAAAAATGCATAAATTAGATTAAAATTACAGAAAACATTGAGGATAAAATTAAGGAAAGTAGAGCAAAAAGCAAAAATGTGAACGTTATTACCTAAATATGTTACATACCAATAAAATCTCGCTCAGAACTGAGTAAAAGTTCAAAAAGTAAAGCTTCTGTTTTCTAAATATGAGATAAGAAGTCCATCACTAACTGTATAAAACTTTCAGAAAGCTGGAAAACTTTTGATCAAAAACACTTTACAAGATTATAAGAAGGTCCGTCTTTTTGGAAAATAAATAAGAGAAAAGTGATGCTCAGGGATTTCTCTAACCTTTCATCGAATTTTAGCTTTAAAAAGCCTTTTAGGACTGAGCTTACAGAAATACATTACAGTTCGATAAATAGAGAGAAAGATAGAGTATATAAAAATTAAAGGTGTAGACAGACAAAAACAGGTTAAAACATAGACAAGGTGAGACAGAAAGCTGGATAGACATATAAAAAATAGATATAGAAATGAAGACAAATTTATATCACTTGGCCAAACGTCTCAGAGTTGCCATTTTTTCAGATTTTGGAAACAGTCCAGATAAAATACAACAACAGTTACACACTTTGCTTTAATCACAAGTAACCACGACTCTTCCAGCATTGGTTGAAATACTTCAATAACAGTTAAAGGTGACCTATAATTTTAGGGCATCTTGCTACTTTAAAAATAAATAAGCTGCTGCTGGCCATGCCTCACAGCTGAAGGAAAATGGGTTAGGGAAAATGGCTGCAAACAGATGCGTAACTATGCAACCGTACATCTTTGAAAAGCAGAAGTGGAGTCTCCTGCACAACCAACAAGAACGCAGCAAGTGATTTCTGGATGTTAAGCCAACAGCAAAACACTTTTGTCTTTTCCAGCAGCTAATGTACAGTGGTAAAATCAGTTGACCAATCGTGCTGGAGCTCAACTTTGGTTGCTAGGTAACAGGCTGAGTTCCACTGGGGTTGCTAGGTAACGTGGCAGAGTCTGCTGATTTGTGACGTTACATTCTGAAGGTTTTTTACACCAAAACGAATAAGAAATTAGTTTTTCTTATTGCCAAAAAAACGAATTGTGGTGACTTTTAGATTTCTAGAAGCAATAGAAAACCAAATCGAAGTACAAAGATGTACAAAATGTGAATGTTGCACTGTAGGTCTCCTTAAAAAATATTGAATGGTTGCTACATTGATTGCAGCAAACAACTGTTCTGCAGAGTGATTGTTTTTAATAAAAGATGTGTTGAAGTGTTTTTGCCCAGCGCCCATCCAACACCAAATCCCCTCCGGGAGAACAACGAGGCTGGTTTAAATCTTTGCACTGAAAGACGGATCTCCTCTCCAAGCTGTTGAATTATTACATTCCTATTAGAATAAATTTGTAAATGCACGCTCTTGAGTTTAAAAATACATATTTATAATAATCAGTAATCACGATCAAGTGTATAATCATTGCAAGAGCCCTTCCACTCCTCTCGCTCGCCTCGCGCCCTCCTTCCATCTCTGAGCACAGAAAAAAAAAAAAAAAACTCAAGAAAATCCAGGAAATAAGCTTTAGTTCAGAAGTCTGATGCAACACCAGCAGAAGAAAAGGCTGTATAGTATAAAATATTGCCACAGATGCATTGAATCCCACGTCTGTTGTTCAGTGTCCCGTTTTATCTCTGCAGCGTTGCTTCTTTACGGTGTGTGTTGGTGTTCGGCTGCTTCGGGCTCGGCTAAATGAGCCTCCAGAGGTTTTGCGGCCCGAAGCCTCCTCCTCACATTTGCATTTAAATCTGCATGAAGACGCTGCAGCTCTGCGTGGCTGCGAGGCGCCCCGTCTTCTCTGCTGCTCACCTGCTGAATCGCAGGATGAGGACAGAGGAAATGATGATGATAATGACCCTGGACGATGAAGATAACAAAGCTAATGAGACTTAGGGCCATAAGAGAAAGAAGGGGGGATGATAGTGATGATGAGGCTAATGAGGATAAGGAGGAATTAGGGTAACGATCAGTCGTATAAGTATAAGGAGGATGAGAACAGTGATGGTTATTATGAGGATGATGACAATATTAACGACGAGGAGAATGGAGCTGAAAGGCTGGAATGAAAAGACGATTAAGAACAAGGAACAACGCCAAAATAGAGAGGAAAACTGTTGGGAATAATGGGGAAACAAAAAGGTTATGATGAGGATGAAAAATTGGCGAAATCTATCGAATCTAAATGGGAAAGTATATTCAGAAAGCAGGAGCTTAGGTCGTTTGGTGCTCCGGAGGATACAGGTGCATTAACACAGTGCCAGGAAAGAAAAGGCATCACAAATTATCTTTAATGGAGCAACTGTTGCTGCTCATCGATCTGGAAAGAGTTGAACCAGTTTCAGTTTGGGAATGGATTTCCCCAGCATGACAAAGCTCCAGCTCAGGGTGTACAACTCCCAGCTAACATTTTAAAAGTTAAAGTTAATAAAAAGTTAAAAATGGCAGCACAGTTTGCAAAGTTATGTTGCAAAAACGCAAAATCTTACCAAGTTTTTTTGGTTTTGTTTCTTGTGCAACTATATTAGTACATTTGAAATAAGACAAACTAACTTACAAGTAACTTTTCAGCAAGATATAAGAGATATAAAATCAGACATTCCTTAATATTGATTTTAAAAAGTACTTATTTAATTTGCAGATTATTAAACTTATAACAAAACATTTTCCTGAGCTTATAAGTGAGATAATCTGCCAGTGAAACAAACACTTTTTCACAACTATTAAGGAATTATTGACTTAAAACAAACTCCTACTTCTTACTGAAAAGTTACTTATAAATTAGTTTTATTAAGTGAAAAATTCCACTATTCGGTCTTGTAAAACTACAACTAGACCAAATAGTTTTACCTCTGTCCTCTACCTCTGTCACACAAATATATTTAATTATAATCAAATAAAAACAAGAAAACACAAAATCCCACATTGTTGCAGTGAAGAATGAGATCAGCATCGAGTGTCACTATAATAAACATCAATGAGTCGAATGCTTAAGACCCTGAACTAAACATACAAACCATCAATTTTCTGCAACATTCTCTACAAAAAGGAAAATTTAATTTCACCTAGAGACTTTGACTTTCACTTTAAAAAGTTAAAGTCTGGGAACAAATGGTGGATTTCTAGTAATTTGTTTAATTAACTTAAGTTTTAACAGGGAAAATACAAAAACCTGCTCTTTTCTTTGGATTTTGACTCAGAGTAGCTTGCGTGAAAATGCTGCATACAGAGAACATTTAAAGAATGAAAAGAATGACAAAAGTTAAATATTTCAACTAAAAAATATCAAAAGCCAAAGAATAGACGTTCGTGTTTCTTTGAGTCTTTGTTGTGGACATTTATTGTCACTTTTCTCACAAATATGTGGGAGAATGGTTTGTGTTAAAAACCTTCGTGTGAAAGAGGTTTTCTTTTTCGCTTCATTAACATTCACCATTTCTTCTGCTTCTTGTCATCGGGTCAAGACAGAAACAAAGAGGGTTGAGAACCAACTTCCACCAAGTCAGTCAGATCTTCAACCGGCCGCATGAATAAAACATGGAGGTTCTGATGAGATTTTAGCTCAGTTTTACATTCAAACGGCTGCTGTCGCACCTCTGACCTTTCTACATTTGATAATGAGACAGGAGAGTGAGAGTCCTTACTGATGCAGGCTCCGTGCCATGCATAATGATCGGAGGGGCAGAAAGAGACGCAGTGATCGCCAAGCAGCCAAGTCCTCGCCGCTTTGCACCACAGGCACACGCTGCCAACGCCGGTCTGGAGGTCCGCCGTGCAGCGCTGGCAGTCGGAGCTGCACTCTGTGGGGGGAAAACACAGAAAAGAACATTTTTATTTCCTACTGTCCTCCTTTTTTGAGTTTTTTAGGTTATTTATTTACAAGATTTAAGGGGAATAAAACTAATTATATTAGTATTACATTAGATTATTCTAACTATTAACCAAGTAATCAGATGAAAAAATTTTTAGATTATTTTTGTTTAACCACTTATGCCTCTTTTACACAGTATTAGAAAAACATTAAAGAGACAGATTATTAAATTCCTCTTTTAAATTAAATGCAATAACATAGCATTAATTCAGTGAAAGTCCAATCACCTGTAGGACGCATCTACATATAAAAAATATCTACAACTGTTAATTTTTTTTTTTGTTGGATAAAGAAATATTAGGGCTGGACAATAAATCAATAACTATATATGTCGCTAAATTCGAAAAAAATAATTTTGTAATTGTAGTGTTTCCGTTAGAAAAGAAACTAAATTAAAATTGTTCACATGACAAGTCATTAAAAATCACATCGCACCATCGTCCTTCTACCGCTTCCTGTTATCTCCTTTGTCATTTCTGCCAGTAGATGCATCCTGCTGCTGATCACATGATTTAAGTGATGCAAAAGAAACATTTTGCATCACCAATGGAGTTTCACAAAATATGTTTCATGATGCGGCCAAAAAAAAAAAAATTTACTTTATAGTCAGCTTTTTTTGAAACTGACATGTTTCCATAAAGTAAAATTTATTTTCAAAAGTTTAAGGTTAATGTAAACGCAGCTAAAGATATTGGGGGTGATATAAAATGTGCAGTATGTTCACCTTACTGAGAGTATCATTAATATAGATGTTTGAATTCTAGATGCTCCACTCTCCTTCACTTTCTGAAACTGGAATCTCCTTGTTGTTGTCTCCCTCATCAGGTAAGAGCTGACCCACATGCTTCGGACACAAGTACCGCCCAGCCAACCAGAATACTCTTGAGATTAGCTCAACAATGGCCGACAGCTCGAGGCATTTTATCAGATGGCGTCTGGGTTGTGGGACCTTTCAGTTGTTCGCTTCTGCAGAGATAACCATCAGCAGGGAGACGCAGAAAACCCCTGGAGGTGACGGCTTATCTTTGGACAACAGAGAACGACAAAGACTGGCCACACATGGGGGCATTGGAGAGAAAAGGAAAGATTTTACTTTGTTGTTTTACTTTTACTTGATAAAAAAAGTGTCCCAACAGATTCTGAATTAACTGACAGGAAGAGGAAATACTCCCATGTCTTTTTCCTGCAATTTAACCAACACGAAACCCTTGCCGGCATTTCTTTTTAGTTTCTCTGCGTTTCATGTTTTATGCAGCTCCATTTCCATTACTTTGCTATCCTTACCATGCTAAATTTAGAACAGTTAGAGCATAGCTCCTCTAAAAGAAACTGACACTGCTTACACCAACACATCAGCCGAGCCCTGAGGGGCAAAATCCTGTTTGCATTTCGTGTCAAGTCTTCAAAAAGCAGCAATCTGAAATGTAATCACCACTGGTGAACAGACGGGAATGCTATTGTCTCACACCATTTGCATTTTCCCCCCTGCGTCTTTTCACATGAGGATTTTGGCTCAATAAACACGATGTAAATATTCAGTAAACACTCAACTAATAAAGTCAAGATTAAAGGAGAGAAAATGGGTTAAAAACTGTAAAATAAATGAGTTTTCTGGTAACATACAGATGAAACCATATATTTACATACACTCAGTAAAAAGGTACAAACACATTTCTCCATCTGAAAAGTCACATTTTATAACAGTTATTCTGATACTGACCAAATGTATGTAAACATTTGAATAAGGAAAGGCACACGTTTTCTGGCATTTAGCAAATAGAAATAATTTAGGTAGTTCTCACTAAGCTAAAACAAGAAAAGTTTGGTCTCATTTAACTCCAGAGAGTTATAAAAAAATGTGTTCATCTTTTTATTGAATGTATGCAAATATCAGGTTTGTACGTATAGCAAATATGCACTAAACATACTGGCAGAGATGATGAATGTATTCTGAAAAACCGCCGCGCTTTTAGCAGTAACAGCAATATTTGTTATTGCTTTATAAAGCAATAACAGATTCAGCTTACAAATGAGGTTTCGTTCACACAGCAGGCGAATTCGACCCATATTTGACTTTTCACGGCCCAGATTCAGTCTTTTCACCCTGATTTCTGTCACTTCCAAATGTGGAACTAAATTGAACGTTTAGTTTTCAGTCAGAACGGCCATGTTGCATTTTATCCAAAAACCCGATGATATTAGTTGTGCTTTCTTCGTCTTGTTATGATGTTGTCCCAATACTGTCAGCTCCGATTCCTCAACAACTTTAAAAATGTATCCATAAACAATAAAACATCTCGCTGCTGTGTTACATCTACTGCGGGTCGCTTTGGGCTCATAGACCGTTCACACAAAAGTCTAGTTGCGGTTGCATTTAATTCAAAAAAGAAACTCTGCAATAAAAAATAAAAAAAAAACACAAAATTGTGCATCAAGACCTGGTATGTGAATGTAGCTACTGTAGCCAAAGGTGTTCCGCAGGGAACAGTCCTAGTTCTCCTTTCTTTGTTCAACAGCTGTGATCAAGAATAACCAAACGACATTTATCATATCATTAATTGTGTTAAACTTCTAATCACGATATATATTTTGATTCATCGTTGTCACAATCAATTCAATTCAATGTTGGAACTGCTATTTTTACTATTTTCTCCACTGTTTGTTCAACTAGGCAGGGGTCTCAGTGGGTCTGGACTTAATTAAAAAGCAGCTAGAGGAATTTTAGCTAAAAGTTTCTTCCTAACATCGAAAATTGTGCTTTTAATTATTTGCATAATTCAGTTTGTACTTAATGATTTAATTAAATCATGCATAACATTTATGCAATTGTTGCTTTTTGGGAGGCTGGGGGGCGGGTAAAGTCAACTTAAGAAAAAAAGAGCAAAAAAAAAAAGGGATGTCAATGATGTGGTTTGTCCAGGAGGGGCGCCAGAGAGCAATAAACCTTGCTTAAAAAACATTTTATTCCTCCAGATTTTTAAGTTTTGCAAACCACAGAGTCCTTTTTAATGATTTCTCGGCAAAATTATTCCCACACTTATCTTCATTCAAAGATGCTTCTTTTAAAGTAAAAAGATTGTAGAACTCAATTATCCAACTAACTGAATCCGATCCGAGGAGTTAATGATTGTCTGAGGTTGGGACAACATATTACAAAAGGAAGAGGAACAAATATTTGCAATGTCATCTACCTTTCAAAATTTCCATACAATATCACTTTGCAACAAACCAAATCAGCATTTCTGCTGCCAGCGCTTCGCAGGTGATCCCTCTCCCAGCTCTGAACAAATTGCTCCACATCGGAGGTAAGATAACTCAGGCGTCAAGGATTATTGACTGTGCAGCCTAAAACTGAATATAAAACTAAAATGGTATTGATTTTGCCCCTCAGAGTCTCTGTTTATAGCATAGTTACCATTCCTGAGGCACATAAAAAGATATTCTGGAGTTATAAATGTGCCGCACGCAGGATGGAGGCTGCTGCTCTCCTGTTGGGGCCATTTTATGAGACATTACCCAGAGTTTCCTGCATCTGCAGCATGTTTCACAAGAAGTTGCTTAATGTGTCTTTGCTGCTTAGCTAAGAGTTTGCAAAGTCAAAACAAGATCAAATTGGTTTCTTAAGGTATTTTGCTAGAGAGCAGAATGCGATCAGTAGGTTAGATGTCAGCGATTGTGGCGTGAGAATAACCGGAGCGGGAAACTGGGTGGCCCGTTCTGATGTGTGTTCAGCTTGTCTGGGCATGTCGCCTTGACGAATGGATTTATAACCAAAGTTATTAAAGAAGTCATTCATTTCTCTTTCAGCTCAGATGTGTTTTGCTTTTGGCTCAGTCCCTTTTCATCCCTCGTTTTCAAATATCCATCGATCCAAGGAGGCAGGCTCTCCCGTAATCCCATGAAATTAACTTGAAGACGGCTTTTAAGGGTTTTCAGGAGGGATTTCAAAGTTCTGTTTTTGGTATGTTTAATCCAGTAACATGGTTCCTAAAGTGCCATTCACCAAAAGTTGCAACCAGAGTTCAGAGGAACAAAGAAAAGAAAAAGTTTTCTGAACGGCTGGTGAATTGACGAGAAAAATATCAGGTGGTTTAAAACTTTTGCACAACACTGAGTCTTAAGACTTTGCTCTGCTGTAGTTTATGTGTATTTCTGAGACATTTATGTTGCTAGAGTTAAGATTTCCCACGATTCCTTTTAAAACAGAAACATCGACTCAGATCTATGCAGAATATTGGAAACTGAGCATTGCTGCAGTTTAATTTATTTATTTTTTAATTTTTCCTCCTTTTCTCTGAGTGTAAAAACTCCACAGGGTAATAAAAACACAAACAGCTCAAACGCTCCCCTGGCAGGAGCTCACAATTAATACGATGAAGTAAAAGCTCCATCGCAGCTAAACGGAGCAATATTGATCGGTGAATTACCCGTTTTATCCTGGAGAACGGCAACGCTCTGAGTCGACACTGATACAGGTAGATAACTGCGGCAACACGCTACCAGCCATGTACCTTCAGTGTGGAGAGCTTTCAGGCTCAAAGAGAAAAGAAAAACCTGCCTTTGTGTTTCATTTCAGCGTTATTATAAATGGTTACCATGGTGACACGTCTATTTAAAGCTACGTACGGCGACAAACAACCAGAGGCGGCCAGAGTCCCCAAAAATTTTACTCAAGTAAGAGTAGCACTACTTCAACATATTTTTACTCAAGTAAAAATGAAAAGTAGACGTCCAGCGAATTACTAAAGAGTAAAAAACTGTTTGATAAAACGTCTGCTCAAGTACTGATCAAATTATCAATCATTTAGTATTTAAAAATTACACCATCTGATGGACCAAAGTGTAAAATTAAGTGGAAATTTTGGTATTTTAAGGACCAAAATGACAATAACTCATATAAGAAACAAAAAATAACAAAATGAAGTAAAAGAAAATGTTTACAAATCATCTTCTTTCAATGTAAATCTTATGAAACTTTAACAGGAGCTGCAGGTGTGTGAAGTTTGGATAAAACATGTTTGTTTTTCATTCAGTGGGTAGAAAATCCAGAAATTTTACTCAAGTAAGAGTAGAAATACTTTGCAATAAAATTACTCAAGTAGAAGTAAAGAGTATACCTTACTCTTTACTTCTTAGCAGTATTTTTACCAGTAAAATACTGCTAAAAGTACATTTTTCTAAAAAGTTACTCAAGTAAATGTCACTGAGTAAATGTAACTAGTTACTACCCAACTTTGCAAACTTTTTGATCCCAAAAAGTTCTGGTTGGAATAGTTTCTGAAACATCTGAAGTGTTTCTCAATTTTTATTTAACAAAAGAAACGAATTCAGGTAAAAAGAGAAGAAATAGAATGAAAGAAAGCAAGACTGGATCAAATTATCCTGTAAAACACTACAATAAGGTTTAAAAACATAAAAGAAATACAGTGGTAGTTTGTATACCCTGATAGAAATCAACATCATCAACATCATCAATGCCCAAAAATGTAAAACCTTCATTTTTAAAAAAAAAAAAAAAAAGAGGAGTTCTTGTATGAGAACCAATGATGGAAAATTTATTAAGAAACCTCAATTATTCTTTCAGCTTTTAATTTTTTATGCAGATTGGTTTTGGTTTTGACAATATCACTTAAAAGCTTTGCCAAGTTACACGCTCCAGTGCATTTGGTCTCTGCTGTCAGCGGGCTCATTAATAAAAGAACCGCGCCTTTATTAAGCACGATTATTCTTTTGCAACTGGGGGAAATATATAAATCTGAAGGAAGGGTACCGGCACCATCTCAGTTATTTGTGTAACAAAATCAAGTCAAAAGCAGGAGAGACATGTCCTTAGAATACGTCCAACGCTTTTTAAATATATTCACATTTTTATCCCTTTTCATGGGATTTAATTTTATAATTTTATAAATTTCCCTTGAAGAAAATCTACAAAACATTTGACTAATTCTGATTTATTTGTTTTTATTTCACAGTCACAAATGATAATTTAGCCCATTAAAGAAAATCAGCCATTTACACCAATGTGACAACAGCGTCTAAAGCTCTACGGGCCCCATTTGCCTCAGGAAAGGTCAGAGGTCATGATTCAACAACTGGAAATGGAGTCAAAACCACTGTTGACACACAAGAATAAAAGACCCCTTTCATATTTACCATCAAACATCCAGGAAAAACCTTCTACAAACTAACGAGGCAAAATTGGAGGTGGCCAACAATTACTGCATCTTTGAAAAGCAGAAGTGGAGCCTCCTGCACAATCAACAAAAATGCAGCAAGTTGTTTCTGGATAGTAAGTCAAAACGACAAAACTCTCGTAAAACCAGCTGACCAAACTTACTGGAGCTCACCTTGGGTTGCTAGGTGAAGGGCAGAATGCTGTTTGGGTTGCTAGGTAACAGCACAGTGCTGGTCAATAGTGACTCAACAGGCAATATAAACCCAAATTGAAGCATAAAAATGTACAAACGGGAAACTTTGCATAATAAGTCCATTTAAGAACAGTTTTTTTGTTTGCTTTTTTGTTGTTATTTTTTCTTCTTTTTTTTTAATTTTTCTTATTTCCCATTTTAGCTTGATAGACCAATGAACTCTATCATAAATACAAAAGAAGGCCAAGACACACCATCTGTCCTGTAAAGCTTACTGAAAGATTAAAATTAACATTTTTCACTAAATTAAAATTAATGGTTAAATTAAGACATTTTAAGGAGTCAGCTCTGCCTTGTCAACACTGCAATATTTCTTTAAAGGTAAAGAATGATTAAAGAGACAGATGATGGAGGTGGACAGGAAGAACCAGAGGGAGTGTGAGAGAGTGATTGAAGGAGAGAAGATGAGAAGAGACAGCAGACGGCGAGACATCTGCCTCTGATGGATCCCCACATATAAGCTGATGACAGAGTGACAGCCTCAGTGATGAGGGAATAACATCATAACAAGATGTGCAGCAAAAAAACCAAAACAATTTAACATTATACTGCCCCCTTTAAAGTGCAAGTTTGTGAGAATTCAACAGGAAACATTATTGTTTTCAGATTTAGACAGAAAAAAGGTGAAGAAGTGATGGCCAGAGTTCATCTTTGGCCCAGCTGAGCCTTGGAGTTGTTTCAAAAACTGCTTTCAGATCCGTGTGCGTGTTTGCAAACAACCATAAGAGTTTAGCCGGCTTATCTGGCGTCTGCAGGATTAGTGGCTTAGAGAGGGAACTTCCAGTTAGAGTCTTAGTTTTCACAAAGTCACTTCTTCTTCTTCTGAGTCCATCACTATGGAAACTTGTGCTGGAGTCCAAAGTTGCTCCACAGCAGGAAATCAATACATGTAAAAAAAAGAAAAAAAAACGCAGCGCTCCCCGATATAGCAGGTCTCTCAGCTTACTCTGAGCTTCCACTGCTGGGACTTTCTCAGAGAATCACAATACATTTAATAAGGTCAGGTCTACAAAAAAAAATCAATGTTTGCTGACCCAAACCATCCCTGAAAGTCAGAGTTCTGCCTCGATTCAGAACCAAATGCTTCAAGAAGTCATTTAGTCCCACAGCCACAATATTTAAAGGGCATATTTCTGCATATTTTGGTGACAGCACCAACATAAATAAATCAAAATTTGGCCTTTCTGCTGATTTTCAAGCAGAAAAGCCACAGGAAAGCAATGTTTCCCTCTCTGCAGGCAGGCTTTCATAAAGTGGGGTCCAAATAGGCCAGTTCTAAACTGAAAGCAGTTTAGTTCAATTAATTTCAACAAATTCACACTTAGCACATTGTTATGTTTCCATTTGGGTCTGAAAACGCTTAAAAAGACAGTTTTTGCCAATAAATTAATGACTTCTGGTGTCTGGAAAACGAGCTGTGTCAAAAACCTCCTGATAATCAAGTCACAATGACAGGAACTGCGCCGTTACCTAGCAACCCCAGTAAAGCTCAGCTGTTACTTAGCAACCCACGCTTTACTCCAGCGTGAACAGTCAAGTTGCTGCTGCTGGGAAAGACAAGTGTGTAGTTGTTGACTTGCCATTAAGAAGCCACTTGCTGCATTCTGGCTGGTTGTGCAGGAGGCTCCACTTTTGCTTTTCAAAGATGAATGGTTGTGTAATTGCGCATCTGTTTGCAGCCATTTTGATGTGGGAGTGTATGCACTGAGTTGGGGGAAATTGTTTAAGAATGATTTCGATCAGAAAATGTAATGAACATGGTTTTGTAAAGACATATCCTAACTTGTTCACGGAAGCATAATAAAAATACTTCTGCTAGTTTTTAAATCACTGAATGGTTTAGCATCAAAAGACATAAAAGATCTGTCATCATTTGAAACTTCCAGACCTCAGTTCTTCTTCTGGTTTCTGGTCATTTGAATGTGATCGTAGCTCCAGTTGTATGTGGGGAACCTTCGTCTCAATACTCAAGTTTTCTTCTTGAATCGATCGATATTTTACTCCATCCACCTTCCCAATCAATAAATAGTTTCTCTGCTAAAGACATCATAACACATAACACA
This sequence comes from Poeciliopsis paucimaculata, assembly GCA_903067055.1. Taxonomy (NCBI): domain Eukaryota; kingdom Metazoa; phylum Chordata; class Actinopteri; order Cyprinodontiformes; family Poeciliidae; genus Poeciliopsis; species Poeciliopsis paucimaculata. The sequence goes on from CAEGAD010055208.1 coordinate 65,301, forward strand.
TAAAGTGCCTTACAAGTTTGCCAAAAAGTTACATTTTAGAGTCATAAATCAATTAATCAATTAATGGCATGATAAATTAAAACAAACTCAATAATTTTCCAGTTTTCCAGTTAAAAAAATTTAATTTCTCATTTGTTTTATTTGTCATTTCTGTTATTTTGTTCATTTTTTGGGGGGGATATTTAAAATGTCTTCTAGTTCCAGGGTTAAATGTTTACTAGAATTTAACAAATTTAATGAATGCGTCTAAATGCAACAGAAACAGGTTCAGATAAAGTTCAAGGAATAAGGAGATCAGATTCAGTTCGAATGGTGCTGGTAGAGTTGGGCTCTCTGGTTTTGTTGTGACAGAAACATTTTGTTAGGTAATTAAACCTGAAAACCCTCATAATCTATGTTCTTTTCCTTCTGACTGGTTTGGATTCGACTTCCCTTCATATTGGCATGTAGTATTTCTTAGGTTTGCCTTCAAAAGTGAATAGAAAATGGTAATTTTAATGAGATTCCCACATTATTTACAATATTCAGGTTTCCAAGAAGCTGTTTGGAGTTAGAATGTTGCTGCTTAATTTCTCTTGCTAAAAGATGGCCATTCCTCATGTATTGTAGATTTCATGCAAATTAGATCCTTTTAGTGGACTTTTTAAATCCAACTTGGAAAATACTTCTAAAGTTCAATAATTAAAGACTTTGACCAGAATTCATTGCTAAGAAAAACAAGCAAAAAAAGTAAAAGTTCCCACCAGAAATTTCATCTAACGCATCAGCAGAAAGAAAAGATACAAATTAAAATGTAACAGACTTGGTTTTGTTGAAACTTGCAGAAGAAGCGGTATGTCTCAATATGTCATCATGCGAAGCTGGGTGGGCAGAGGAAAACTCAACTCCTGGCAGAGCTGCAGAATAATTTCCCAGTAGAGTCCAGTGCCGCAGCACAAACAAGCCCCTCTGGCTGCATATTTCATGAAAACAGCGACTTACTGAGGCACTCGGAGGTGACGGCGCTGAGGAAGCGGCCCTCCTGGCATCCCGTGGTGCAGTAGCCGCTCTGCAGGGCGCCCCCCGGGGGACAGGAGGTGCAGTCCGCCTCAGAGGGGCCGGAGCAGGTCTGGCACGACGGATGACATGCTGAGGGAAAATAGGACACGGATGATAGTGATGATGATGAAAACTCACAGAAATTCAGCTGTTATGTAAAAAAAAAAAAAAACAGCTTCTTTCCTGGGAATCTGTTGAAAAAATGTTTTTATTCATTATTTGACCTTCAAATGTCCAGGTTGTCTCACTGAGATCCAGTGGCTCCTTTAAAAGAGAGGCAGGTTTTTGATAAAACAAAATTGCAACCACAAGTGACATTGTTTTGTTATAACTTCAATAATGTAGAAAAAAACCCAAGACAATTTTATAGAAAATCATAATTTATAGAAATGGCAATTCTGACTCTAAGGCTCAAAAACTGATTTTAGTGTTAATTTCTATGCAAAATAACAATATGGAGATAAAATGGGGCCATAAAGTCTGTTCAAAAGAAAAGAAAGAAACTGAAAAAAAGATGTAAAATTGGAAAATTATTTTGAAACTGAAAGAAAACTTTGAAAATTAAAATTTAAAACTCAAAAGTAGTTTTAAACTTTTTTTGTTTCACATCTCTTTTTTTCAGTTTCAACATATTTTTTCAAATTTCAAATCTTTATTTTCAGTTAATTTTTTTTTTTTATTTCAACAAACTTTATGACCCCAATTTAGCTCCATAGAACAATGGCAAATCCATTCATATTTTTTTTCATTTAAGAAAACATCAGTTAGCTGAGCTGGCTATCTGATGTTAGCTGGCTAGCCTGATACTGGCAATTTACATAATTTCATGCAAAATCCTATTTTTGTTTAAATATGTTTTGACCTAATAAAATTATTTACAATAAATATTTTTATTGGAGGGTTACTTTTCCTCTTGTCAGTGTAATTTAAACAGAATTTCTGAACTGTTTGAATAGAAATCAGAAAATTTCTTTCTTTTTCTTTCTATTTTCAAATCAGTAATAGGTGAAGCTGTCTGAGGATGGTTCTTTTGTGGTCCAAAGAATCAGTGCCAAGTATGATATTGGGTCAAAACCAGCCTTCAAAGTACTTTTATTTCCCATAAACTTTTTTTGCAGCTCATTGTTTTATGAACTTTTAAATTAGAGCAGAAAAGCTGATGCTGCAAAAGAAGCCAAAACTCTCAGTTACGCTGCTAAAAAATAATGAGCTATCCTGCCATTTTACAGGGATCTGACTTGCTTTAAATATATGAAGAATAAATTAATATATCATAGAAATCTCAATTTTTTATTTAGAAAAAGAAACTCCCAACTGCCAGAAAGTTTCTTTAAACTTCGGTCTCATCGGGAAATCCCTCTAACGAGCTAATTAACAGTGAAGCATACAAAGTAAGCAAACAGAACCCATTCATTCTGCCGTCCAAGAACCAAACATAATCACAGAACATTCTTCTTAACTGCCTCCATCCTTCCTCATTTGCACTTTTCAATTACTAATGCCAAGCTGGCCTAAAAAGCATTAAGAGAAATGTTATTCTGCGGCAGAAAAGAAGCGAAATTCATCGTTTTTTTAAAAGGAACGGCTGCTTAATGTGCGAAGGGGAAGGAGAGCGGGTCATACCGCTGCAAATGAGGTCAGAGTCGGTAGAGCAGGCTGAAGTAATGGACAATAGATTAGAGCAAATGGATTTTCATTAAGGACGTGGACAAACACAATGAAGAAAAGCTGCTGAGCCCTCTCCAGTTGTTAACATGCTATTGTCCTAATCCAAGCCTAATATCGCTAAATGGGGTTTCTGATGCCCAACAGGAGTCAGTGTGACAACGAGGCTTACGAACAGCGGGATTGTGTATAAATCAGAGCCGCCATCGTTAACATGTTAACGCATCTTATTAATCTTTAACGCATAGAGAACGGCAAATTTCACTTTAAAACACAGCGATGGACGTTTGGATAAAAAATTATATTTACAACAAAATGATTTCTTTCTTTTTGTGTTTCTGCACTGCAAAAACGCAAAAAGTATTTTTCTCCAGTTTATCGTGCAAATAACTTGGTACACTTCAAATAAGCCAAACTAACTTACAAGTAACTTTTCAACAACATATAGGAGTTTAATTAAGTCAATAATTCTTTAATTTTGATGAAAACATACTAGCTCCATTGGCAGATTAAAAATGTCTTGTTATAAATTAAATATTGAATCTGCCAGTGAAACTAGAACTTTTTCTATCAATATTAAGGAATTGTTGACTTAAATAAGCTGCCATATCTTGCTGAAATGTTACCTGTAAGTTAGTTTGGCTTATTTCAAGATACTGTACTGTTTTACATCAATTATTTATTAATATTGATAGATTTTTTTCACTTACAACTTTTGTCCCATGTCATAAGTGTTGCAAGTTATTTAATTTTCATATGTAAATATTTCCTTTTTCAATGTCAAAGTCATCAAAGATTTTCAACTTGATGACTTTTGCCCATATTGCCAGAATTTTGGACAAAACGTTTGATATCAATAAGTCATCAATCAGTCAGCATCTGGTGAAAAAATGTATCTTCATGAGGTCAGCGATGAAAAATCAACATCGGAAATATAAATTATTTATATAAATGCGATGTTTTTAGTGATAAAACTGCTTCCAAGAGGGTTTTTACTCCAGTAAAATATAGAAATACAATACTGGACTCTAAAAATGTTGGAGAAACAATTCGAAAGGTTGCTGGAAATGTTCAATGTGACAAAAACTAAATAAAAAAATTGCCTTAGAACATTAAATTGTGATGCAAATAAACTATTTTTACTCCAATTTGTCATCCATCCATTTTCTAACACCCTTGTCTTAGTGGGGTCCGGAGCGGTGCAGGTGTTTATCTCCAGCTAACGTTCTGGCCGAGAGGCGGGGTCACCCTGGACAGGTCGCCAGTCTGTCGCAGGGCATCCCATTTTTCATTCAAGCTGTTTTCATACCTCTGAGTAAAGAAAGTTTCAAAGTAAACTTGTTTCCAATTCGCTGAGAAGCTCCTAACCTTGGAGATTTAAGGTCATCTGTGGAAAAAGTGGACAATTTGTCGAGTTCTCTGCTCTTCAAAATGCCCAGTTAGAGCTCAGAGTTTACAGCTGAGGCTTTAATTAAAGCCTTGGGAACGCAATGCCACAGTCAGCGTGGCGTACCGAGGCACAATTATGTGTTTCTCACCTTGGCATTGGCCGTCCCGGGTGAAGAAGCCCTGTGGGCATGTGTGAACGCAGCAACCCTCAAACAGGCTGGACGGCGACGAACAGGAGGAGCAGTCTGCTTCCGACGGGCCGGTGCAGCGCGAACAGGACGCATGGCAATCTGGAAAAGGATGGGAGGTTTTATATTTACCACAAAACTATAAAAACGCAGAACTACAGCAGGGAACAAACAGCAGGGAACAATCTCATCATTTGGAGATCCATCATCTCCAAATTATGGATTTTTAATAAAAAATCTAAATCAGTTCCATTTAGGTTCGGATTAAATTATCAGGATCAAGATCAAATCAGGAAGTTATTCCAAGACAAAACGTCAAATCCATCCTAACAGAAAAAGATACGAGTTATTCTGCTGCAAAGAAGATTTAAGCATTTAAATCCTCAGGAACGAGAGTAAAAATATGACTGACATTTTTGCTCCTGCTGATTAAGAACAAACAGCTCAACACATAGATGTGAGGAAAACAGACACAAAAATAAACTGCTGTTACATCTTCAAGTTATTCAGTGCAGAAAAAGCAGTTTCTGTTTGACAAGTAAAAAAAAAAAAAAAAATCACTTCTATCGTATTTTTATCCACTCGGGAGACATGGAGAATAATTTATTTCAAATATTGTAAGTGGTATGGAAAAAGGAAAAATGGAAAATAAACGAAACAAACAAAAAAGGAAAAAAAGAGAAAAATTGAACAAAAAATAAAAATGGAAAAAAAGGACAGACAAAACAGAAAACAGGGTGGAAACAAGAAAAAAATGGAAAAAGGGAACAAAAAAAGAAAAAAAATTGAACAAAAAAGGTAAAGGAAATAAAGTATAAAAGGACAAAAAATAAAGAAAAAAGACAAAATGTAACAAAAAATAAATAAAAATGGAAAAAGGGGAACAAAGAAAAAGAAAGAAAAAGAGGGAAGAGCAACAAGAAAGAGAAAAAATAATTAACTGGAACAAGAGAAAAGAGGAAAAAGAACAAGAGAAAAAATGGAGCAAAAAAGAATCAGAAGTCAAAGAGTTTTTTCTGTTAAAGACAGAAAAATAATTACAGAATTTCTATCAGCTTTTTGTCTGAACCTCCAAGTTCCCAGGGTTTGTTCTTCCTTTGTTAACCAGGACGTACTCACAGAAAAACACAACCTCTTCCTCAGAGAAGCCTGCTGCAGTTTACCTGAGTTCACCTGCCAAAAAACAGCATGGAAACACTTTGGCTTTGAAGAAATTTCTACAAAAACAGCTGGCAGAGAAGAAAGACACAACTGCTTCAAGGCTGACGGTTTTCTGAAGCAAATTCAAAGCAAGGGGCGTATCCAAGGACGAAACGGCTCCGAGTGCATCCTTTAAGTTTATTGACCAGAAAAAAAAAGAAAAAAGAAAGAAAGTGCAGTTAATTAGCGTGTTAAGATAAAAGGCTGTATAAATATGTACGTTTCTCCTGTGGAAGGCTTTTATCATCATTGGCATTTTTATGGTTTTATTTTAACTCCTCCATTTTACAGGGTAGGTTTGATTATGCAACAAACAAAGAAAAGAACAACAACTAAATAACTGTCAGTTCACTGCAAAAACACAACATTGAATCAAACATTTTTGGTCTAGTTTCTAGTGTAAATATCTCACTTGAAATATCACAACGCTAACTTTGTGATTTCAGATATAGGAGCTTATTTTAAGTCAATAATTTGTTAATACTGATGAAAAAGTTCTAGTTTCACTGGCAGATTATTTCACTCAAAACATTTTCCTTTATTTTAAGTGAAATAAACATTTTCATCAATATTAAAGAATTATTTAGTTAAAACAAGCTCCTACATCATGCTAAAAAATTACTTGCAAGTTAGTTCTGCCTTATTTCAAGTGTAGTAACTCGACAGAAATTACTTAGAAAGGTTTTGTGTTTTTATCGTGTAGGACTCTATAAAAACTGTCCTACACTGTTGGTGGAAATTATTCAAATATACCCGCTAACATCGAGTCATTTGGCTCCTGGGAAGGTTCTGCACTGTTTTCATGACTCTCACTGTGGTTCTTTTGGGTTCCCAAGTTTTAAAAATGGCTCAGCAAACAGAACTTTCTTTCTCATCTGTTCTTTCATTTCTCTAAATCTGGGTCTAACGTCATCAGGCAGTTTGTTTTTAAGTAACTTGGCTCCACATTCAGTACAAAAATATTGTGCAAATTGGAAATACAAAAATAAATCTGCTTAATGGAAACATGCAAATTTTGAAAAACGTGTTTTTCAATAAACGTTTTAGTGCTTAGATTGTCTTCCCTCAGTTTACCAAAAGTTGAGTTTGTCATTTGAAAGTTTTATCTTTTATCTCCGATGATGATCACTAGCGCTATAAATAAATTATTAAGAAGTCTCATGTGTTTACATCTGTCACTGCCAGGATTTTTAATGATTTATCACATGAACAAGCTTATTCGCATGTGATTTTAATTGCATTTTATATTTAATGGAAACACCGCTTATGAGTGATCAGGCCTGAAATATAACCAATAAATGTGTTTGACACAGTTTTTTTTATGATTTAAAACGGTAGAGTCTTACTTTGACAGAAATTCAGGTTTGTTTTGGTGAGATTTTTAGTCTTAATTAATAAGATAATCATTTTCAAACATATTTTTGAACATTTAAGGGTAACAAAAGAGCAAAACTTTAGCTTTTCACAGCTCTATAATGGTTTGCAATGCAGACAGTTGAAGATGAGAATATTTATAAACTGCAGCAGTCAGAGCACTGACCTGTAGTTTAAGTGGAGAAAATAAAATAAAATAAAAAGATTAGATCCCCCTCGGCCAGAGATAACCTCCTGCCATCCCACCGTATCCTGGACATTCCTTAGCTTAGTTCAAGCTGGGGCTCCTAACCAGAACCTCTGACCGGATATTTCAAATCCAAAACGTTGTTTGATTTCTGAAATCCGCTGTACAGCTTCATTTTGAGTAGTTCGATAAAACATAAATAGATCTTTTCTGCAGGATTTTCATGTGAGAAACACAAAATGTTGGAAGCTGTAAATAAGAATTATGTGATAACAGAAGCAGCCAAAAATAAAATAATGATTATCTGTCTTCCTCTTCTGTTTTAAGCACAACAGAAATCAAAATATGAAGAATTTCAGATTCGCTTTGTGTCAAAATAATATTTTTACCTACTGCTTAAGATGAGATGTTAAAAAAATGTTCTGGTGAAACAAATATAAGACATCTCTGTCCTTCATTTGCTTTATGTTGTACTATAGGTAGTTACAGTGAACGGTTGCAGATGTAACAGTTTCCTCTGTTTATCTTCAACAAGAACATCTCCTACATTTTTGAGAACAAAGATTTTCAGAAAACTTTGTTCAAGTTCACCTGTGGTCTCTCCAAAAGACGGCGCGCTCCTACAACAGAATAGACATTCAGACTGAAGAAGTGCTCTGATTTAGAGCAGAAAAACAGCATTTAGCTTCAACAGGGCTGTAAAAACTCGAAGTACTGAAGGACAGAATGCTTACTGGAGAAAACAGGTGATTTAGAGTAGACATGTTCTTTGTAACAACCTCCCAGCCTTCTTGCTCTCTATGCCATTCTTGACGTCACCAAAGGTCAATTTCTGCATTTGACCCTCAGGTTTCCCATCCAGGCCTAGAGATCCTGCTTTTATAAAAATCCACGGATTTATTCTGATTTTAAACTTAAACGTTCACTCACTGTTTGTGTTTTTTAAAGGGGAGCTCCACTTTGGACATTTTTATATTTCCTTTTGGGATTTTACTGCTTCTAAAAACAACCAAAGCGATTAAAAAAGTAAAAAACACCCAGCAGTCTTTTGGGAATAAGTTAATGTCATTTCAAAAACCTCTGGAATGTGACGTCACAAATCAACAAGCACTGCACACAACTCAAGACTCTTTTTATTTTATTGTGCCTCTAAATTACAGATGCACACAACACAACCTGTTTTTTGATTTCCGTGTGTTCGACATCATTAGAAAGCTTAGACTCCACTTTCAGAATCTGTAAAAAAAAACCTCGAGTCGACATGTTTACATTTACGAAACAGCACCTCACTTCTCATTAAGAAGACGTGAGTAAAGAGACTAATATTTTCATTTCAGGCTGTTTATATAAAGACGTTGGCTATTTCAAGCTAGGTGGTCCTTTTGTTAAATGGGGTAAGTTTGACAAACACTGACCTTTCCTAACCTGTCCGAATAAGTTCACAGGTCACCTTCACAACAAAACCAACTATTTGTACATTAACTTCTGCTTTTAGCTAAATTTATTCATCACCCTTCACGTGAGCAGCCCTGAAACTGGCCTTTCTTCCTCGCAGCTTTTCATGTCTGCTTTGGCAGCGCGAAGACAAATAGCCCAGCCAAGCTATCAGCCCAGGCAGCCGGGCAGAGCCACAGACCGGCTGGTTGACGCTGCTGCTGCTGCTGGCGGCAACAGACAAAAGGCCTGTCAACAAGCAGCTGGAAGCCCGGGGTTTGTGTGCACAGCTATGTTTCTTTTTATATTTGCCCTGAAGTATTTGTGTTTACAATCGTGCCTGGGTTCCTTCCCTCCTGTCAGCGAAAGCGCAGACTTGTGTACAAAATGCATGATGGAACCTGGCAGGAGCAGGCGGGGAAGCTACCTGAGCCAAACCAACAATTTGAGTGTTTGAGGGTAAATATTTGCCCTCTGGGAGACGATCAGAGGCAAAGCAAGGACTTTATAACACTGAAATGTTGCCGTGACGACCATTTTACTCATCAAACATGTCAGAACAAGCTCTCTGCCAGGGGTGTCCAAACTTTTCATCAAGTGGGTCAAAATGGACGTCATTTCTAAGCTTGTCATAAGAAATTTTGATAAATTGTCCCAGAGGTTTTGTTGCGATAAATATTGTTGTTTTAAGACCATTCTAAAGTAATATGATGGTAAGGGCATAATATTAATGCAAGAACACATTCTCAAAGATCATTTAACTTTAATTTCTAATGAATATTTAACTCTGGAACTGGAAGGCATTTTAAATATCCAAAGGGCAAATAATTCCACTTATACAAGACATTTTTGCTGCGGTATAATTGAAATAATCTGCATGTGGATCTCGAACTTTTTCATCAATATTAAGGAATCATTGACTTAAAATAAGCTCCTGTATCTTACTGAAAAGCTGCTTGTAAGTTAGTTTTGTCTTATTTCAAGTGTGCTAAGATATTTGCGATAGAAACTAGATCAAAAATACTTGGTAAGATTTTTAGTAATTTTACCTTGACTACAAATAAAAGGTTTACATATGAATCAACCGCCTGCGCTGGACGGGACAAATTCGAATCAATCTTGACCTGAAGTTCAACCCAGTTTGTGTCCAAGGGTCACAGTTTAGAAATCAACACGATTTTCTACCCATTGACTGAAAAACAAACAAGTTGTAACCAAGATATCAACAGTTTTCAGTCGTTTTTGTTAAAAGTTTCAGAAGTTTTTTATAGAAAGAAACTGATTTGGATTTAAAAAATTGCCTGATTGTTATTTTTGTTACTTATATGAATTACTTTAATTTTGGTCCTTAAAATCCAAAAATTTCCATTTAATTTTAAGTTTTGCTCCATCTGATGATGTAGTTTTAAAATATTAAATTATTGATGATTTGATCAGTACTTCAGCTGACTTTTTCCCAAATACTTTATTACTCTAGAATAATTTCTTGGACGGCTACCTTTTTATTTTTACTTGAGTAAAAACACGTTGAAGTAGTGCTATTTTTACTTCAGTACATTTTTTGTCTACATTTCTACACATTACTAAACAGAGAGAGCTTCTCACTCTCTTACTGCAGCTTGGTTACCTAATTTGTTGCACATCGATTCCCATACAGACCTCCTCCTCACACGTTACGCGCTGCAGCCGCTCCCAGAAGCAGATCCATTACTTTGTTTTGAGCTTATCGGGTCATAATTTGAGGTAGGTGCAGTCGATGAGGTTTTGATTTAGTTTGGGGTTGTGAGCGGTCCTTAATGCTCTCCATAAATGATCGTCCCGGTAAAGAGCAAGGCTCATCATCATAAAAAAGAGATCCGCTCGCCGTACGACTGAACCACAAGGGGACGGCTGGTTTCTATACTCTCAAGCATCTGGAGGGTCATTCACATTAGGGAAAAAAACTCTTTGGAGGAACAAATACAAGGAAATAAAATCTGGTAAAGGATAAAAAAGGAAGGTGGTTTCTTATGAACATTTCCATGGTGTGTTTTAGCCAAAAAATGTTTCAAGTTAAGGCAGAAATCAAGTTCTTCTTTTTTTTTTCAACACTTAAATCCATAGCGAGAACAAAACCACATGTTTAATTCAGAAATACTTTTCTTTTTATCCCAAAGATAAATTAAAAGTTTGTTTGTTGGATCTTCTGAGAGAGGAACTTGGTCGGTACCAGCTTTTGTTAAAGGTGTTTTCACACTTCTGGTGTTTAGTTTTAAAATGAACTGTTTTAGTTTTTGCGGTTTATTTGTGTGGATATGAAAATAGCAACTACAGCAGAACCGAGACCGTTTGGAGGAGCCGGTCTCAGTCAATTCAGAAATACTTTCTTTATCCCAAAGGGAAGCTAAAAGGCAGCTGGTAGTTTGTTGGTTGGTAGTTTGTTCTTAGTCTGTTTTTGGTTCTTAGTTAGTTTTTAGTTGTTTCTTGGTTGATTAGCTAGTTGGTTATGAGTTGATAGTTGTTTGTTTTTAGTGTGTTAATTGTTGTTAGTTTTTTATTGTTTCTAGTTATTTGGTTGATAGTTGTTTGTCGTTGTTTTGTTAGTAGGTTATTAGTGGATTATTTTTTGTATTTTAGTTGTTGGATGTTGGTTAGTTGGTTTGATGTTGCTGGTTGGTTGGTTGGTTGGTTGGTTGGTTGGTTGGTTGGTTGGTTGGATGATGCCATTTTACAACCAAAAGTGGTTGTAAATAGCATCATGGAGGAGCACTGTTATGGTAACATGCTGAGGTGGTATTTTAGGAAAAGGTAGGAGGTTCTTAAAAAAACAGAGGCCAAAGTTCAGGGCATCAAATGAGTGAAGTTAAATCTCAAGATGTTTTTGATACAAACAGCATCTTCTGGCTTAAGCTAATTCCATTTTGGTTGATTTTTTATGTCTAATTTCTTTTTCCTACTTTTTCTAGGATTTTGTGTTTATTTTTAATCTCATGTGGATTCTTTGGACCTTCCAAAATGGCTCCTAACCAACAAAAAAAAAAGCTAATGTTTTTAAAAATAGTCATAATAGCAAATGTATGGAATAATAATATTGCTTTTTCACAAAAGAATTACATTAAAAATGTTTTTAAAATCTATTTTTCTTGTCATTACATTGAAGGTTTTTGCATTTTGTATTTAATTTTCCACAAATATTTACCCTCAGAAGATAATTTATCCATCCTCTTTAGCCAAAGTTTTATGTTTTTATATTTATTTTGAAATAGAAATGACAACTAATTTTCTATTGTAGGCACTTAAAAACATATACATGCACAAATTGTCTTTTCCCCCCATTTCTGCAACATGGGTCATTGAGTATCTCATGCTGGGATTACAAAACATCCCTAAAAACTAAAACTATGACCTCAGAAAACAAAAAATAAATGTTTTGTGTGAAATAAAGGATGAATTTAAGGAATTTAACTTGTCGTCTGCAGTTGATAGCTGGATGCTCATTTTAAGCTCAGGAATCCACTCAGACAGCCGAGTGCTCACCGGCTCCGGCTGCCTCGCAGCTGTGTGTGTGTGCCTGCGTTCGTACGCGTGCGTGTGCGTGTGTGTGTGTGTGTGTGTGAACGCCGTGCAGGCTAACACATCCTGCTCTGCTTCAGGACAGGCCTGGTTATCTAACGTAGGAACAAGGAGTTGGACAAAAGGCCGCATTGTTCCCCGGCGAACACCTGAACCTGCCGACGGGAAAGCTTTTGTTGCTGAAACGGGTCGAAGACTGGAACAACTTGTACATGTTTCCACGAATAGAGCCGGACCGATGTTTCATTTATCAAATTCACCCACTGTAGTAACTCTGACAGCCTTGACAAAGAAAAACTTGATGATGTTCAGCCGGAAATATTAGAGGAGTTCAGCTTCCTGCTGAACAGCTACATGTATTTTCAAATAGCAAAGACAAAACAATCAGGTTCAATCTCTACGTTAGCGTAAAAAAACAATTACAGTGATCATAATAAATATATCCAGAAGGCCTGAGATTTGATAGGTATGTCTCTTGCATGAGATATGTTGTCATATGTTGGATGTTAGCATACATGCATGATGGGAAGCAAGAATCTAGGTTTGATCTTTATTTATTTGTTAAAGATGCAAAACTCACAGATGAAGAAAATTAGATATAATATTTGTGTAAATAAATAAAGAAAATTGTTGGTGTTTGGAAATTAGATTGGTTTCTATTATATCTGAGAGGCCTTTTCAAAATTTTTATTTTGTCTTTTTATGGTATATTGACTTAATTATTTGGTCATTTGTGTCTGATCTAAATGTTTGTAAATATGTAACCCATACAAACTTGGACTATATTGTGTCTCTGTCTCTTTAAGAAGATCCTAGTCTTTCTGAAACTCCGCCTTCAGGAAGTCATCACAACACGGCTCCTCTATTAAGCCTTTATCAACGTATTTAGCAGCGTTTCACCGACAGGTAGCTCCTATAATGAGCTCAACAGATGTGCAATTCTACCTGGTGTTTGCTAATTGCTGCCGGCTAGTCTGAAGGAGCTGAGTGGGGGAAGCTCAGAAGCTTGGAAACTACAGCTCAGAGGAGGAGCTTCGTTTTGTTGGCAGCTGCTGATTGGTTGCCATGGAAATGAATGGATTAATGCATAAAAGAATAAACTTAGCCCTCAAGGTTTGTTTTTGGTTTGTTTCTTTTTTGTTTGTATTTCCTTTTAATTACTGTAAAGCACTTTGTATTGCCTTGTTGCTGAAAATGTGCTATATAAATAAAATTACCTTTTACCTTTTGATGAAGCAAAGCTAAAAAAAACTGATTTTACATGATATTGCCCCTTTATTATAAAAAGTTGGAGAGATTCATTTTGAAGTTCACAAATATATAAGATAAAATTTTAAGAAAAATATCTTTAATTTTAATTTGTTCCATAAGGGACAAGTGAAAAAAGCCAGTATTATATGTGTTTTTCTGATTGGTAGATTCAGCCAAAGCTGGTTTTGCAGACAGAATGGCATCGGAAAGGACAGAAAACCTCAGGGAAACATTCATGCACTGAAATGACTTTGCAGCTTCAAAGAAAAACAATCCGTCTGCAGAACAATTGGATTCTCAGAACCCAGCAAAGAAAACAAAAACGCATGAAATCTCAAAGCGAATGTTCAAACGTACAAATGAAGTGAGGAAAACTGATTATGATCTCGTTGTCTCTCCTGGAATCAAAATTGTTTTGCTGCAGAAACACAATGGTCGTTTCAGTGTAACGTGTTTTTTGTTGCAACCCTTAGAATGATCTCTAAAATTAGCCAATTATACACACAATTTCACAGCCGCAAATGTCCCTGTGAGCGGCCTATTCAAAGGAGTTTCCTTTCCTTAATGGCTTTACGCCCACAAAGTCTTAACATAAACAACTTCCCACATTTTTTAATTGCAGCATCATAAGCAAAACAGCTTCAGCATGTTTGAAGATTGAACCAATTTAATGACACAGAAAGTCGATCAACGAAGAGCTGGGAGTGACGGGGCTCTGACGCACTTTTCAGAAATACTTAGGCTCTACAGCTCAAGATAAAAAATATTTTTACAGCAGGTAGCAACCAGGAGAAAGAGAGAGAAAAGAAAAGATGGACACAAGGAAGGAAAGTAGAGGGGGAGAAGAAATCAAACCAGGAAGTATGAAGGGATTAAATTAATGAAGAAACAGAAGAAATGTTATGAAAGTGAAATAGTTTTTCATTCTCCTTCATCTCCCCACAGCAGTCAGACATTTTGTTTCTGGTTTCCGAGTCAAAGATCTGGTGAGATGAAGAAACATCTATAGAAACCTTAAAAAATAAAGTTTCTTCTCTTCCTCCATGAAGGTCTGGAGACCAGAAAGCAGCAGCAGCAAAGTTTTTTCCTCACCTCTGCACGTCTGCAGGCCGTCCAGAAAGCTGTGAGCGGGACATGCGCCTGTGCAGACGCCACGCTGGAGGAGAAAATCCTGCGGCAGGAAAACCTCCTCCGGCTTCAGGCAGCGACGGCAGTCTGAGGCGAGTGGCCCGACACAAGACCGGCAGGACGGATGACAGTCTGAGAACAGAGAACAGAACCTTCTCAACACCAGTATATCTTAATAAAACTTGTTTCAGCTTTTTAGCTTAATGCACATTACACCACCAGGGGGCCCCCAAGAGCAAAAGGATTTTATTGAGATATCATACATGTATTTTCAGAGTTGGGTAGTAAATAGTTACTTTTACTCAATTACATTTACTGAGTAACTTTTTTTAAAAGTACTTTTAGGAGTATTTTTACTACGCTGTACTTTCAGTAATTTTATGATAAATTTCTGGATTTTCCACCCACTGAATGAAAAACATGTTTTAACCAAAATTTCACCAGTTTTCAGTTTTTTATTGAAAAAAACTGATTTGGAAAAAAATTCTTTTGCCTGATTTTATTGTTTTGTTACTTATATAAATTCTTGTCATTTTGGTCATTAAAATATCAAAATTTCCACTTCACTTTATACTTTGGTCCATCTGATGATGTATTGTTTAAATATGAAATGATTGATAGTTTGATCGGTTACTCAGTACTTGAGTAAACATTTAACCAATTACTTTCTTACTAAGTAATTTCTTGGATGGATACTTTTTACTTTTATTTGAGTATAATGTTTGGGTTCTCTACCCACCTCTGTTCATATGTCTGTTTGGGTGTAACAGTAATCTAATTACTTTCTTTGCGGCTGCTTGAAAACAGTAATCAGATTACAGTGACTGGGCGTTTCAGCCCGTCTCTGATCCTCACTGTGGCAGCTGCTGTCCTGAGGGTACAGGCCGTCGCCGCAGTCCTCCACACATTGGCCCTGGTGGAGCAGAAGACCCGCTGGACAGGAAGTGCACTGGGCCACCGACGGGCCCCAGCAGGAAGCGCAGGACATGTGGCAGGCTGACAGAGGACAACAAGGACAAAGACCAAAAAATGATAGGACAAAAATGTTTGGTTTTTAAAGATTAAAGTTTTCCAAAGTCAGGTTTTTTCCCCACCAATCCACTCTTGGGGTTTCTGTTCACAGTGATGTCAGCAAACCCAGGGCGTCCATCTTGTTTGTTTTACTACTATTTATTTGGACTGTGAATTCAGGTCAACTCTACCATGGCATGTAAATGCCAGGCTAAAATTTATTTGTTTTATTACAATGATAAAGTCATAATATCAGAAGAATACTGTCACAGTAACCAAGCCTGATATGATAACACATTTTATTGGATGATAAATTTTACCAGAAGTTATCGCGATAAATGATAATATTGTTGCTTTGAGACCACTGTCAAGAAATATAGATGTTTATCTAAATAAAGATGTTTATCTAAATAAAGGTGTTTATCTTTGAGGATAAACATCCTCAAAGATCAATAAACATTTAACACTGGAACCGGAGGGCATTTTAAATGTTCTAAAAATAATTAAAGAGTTCTGCTCAATTATTTTATCATAAAAAGTGTTATAATTGTACATTTATGAATCAATATGCTATGTTACTATGTTACTATTTAGTGTGTGTAACGCACTATTTAGTGTGTGTAATGCCATATTATGTCAATTTTTGACATTGTCAAAACAATGACTGATGGAGATCCAAATAAACAAACAAAAATAAAATATTAAAATAAGGAATGTTGAGCATCTTCCAAAGTTATAGTTTAAAATCAGTTTTATAAATAAATAAACATTTAACTTTTTAACACATGAGCATCAAAATATTGTCAATTTATTTATTAAAAACATATATTAACTGTAGCAAAGTTCTGCACAGTATTCATAAAACCACAGATAAACATACATAAAAATAAAACCACAAAGTAAAAGAGACGGGACAATTATTATCAGAACCAGGACTAATTTATTTAAAAATAACTTCAAGTCAGATTTTATCGAAGCTTTTCTCTCATTAAAACAACTTTTTTCTTGTAATTTTAAGGCATTGTTCTAGTAAAATTGCATTGGTTATGACTTCCTTCTTTTAATTAAACAAAAACATTGTACCCTGGCCACAATATTCACAAAAAAGATTATTTGAAATAAACGCCACGTTTCAAAAATGTTTTCTATTGTTTATATATATTTTGTTTAGAAATTATTACATTAGTAAATTGCATCTTGTAGTACAGAATAAGGCATTTGTTGCCCAGATCTCCTCCCTTTTTCTTAGCATTATTTGCTAATATAGTTTTTGTACAAGTGTTGACAGATGCGTCACCCACCTCTGCATCTGCTGCGGCTGTCCATGTAATGCTGCGCCAGACACTGAGTAACACACTTCCCATGATGCAAAGCAGTCCCGGCGGGGCAGCGCATACATTTGGGGTTGTCAGGGAAACAGGAGGCGCAGGACGAACCGCAAGCTGCGAACCAAAGAAAGCAAATGTCAATGGCTTCATGTTGAAATAACAAAAAAGGAAAGGCTTGTAGTCCATTAAAATTAAAGCAGTTTCTCAAGGAGAAAGACACTATTAAATATAGCAGTCAGAATCTGAAATGCGCTGAATTTTAAAAGCAGAGCCACAAAAACGTTCTGAATAAGACATTAGTCAGAAGATAATGCATTTGTTATTGATGGAGAAACAAGAAACCGGAAGGAAGGGACTTATTTAAATATAAACGAGCTTCTCATGGGTGTGTATCAGAAAAATCACAAAGTTAATTTGTTTCAGCAATTTAATAAAAACCTCATGAGAAATTAATTAAGGAGAGCGACTGATTCATCAACAGAGGAGGGTAAGGTAACCAAAAATGTACAACGGTAGAGTAACAGTAATTCAAACTATTTTTATCTGAGTTAAAGTAAAAAGTAGCTGACCGAAAAGTTACTCAAGTAAGAATAAAAAAGTATTTGGTAAAAAGTCTCCTCAAGAAACTGATCAAATTATTATTTAATATTTCAAAATTACATCATCAGACAAACCAAAATAAAGTCATGTGGACATTTTGGCATTTTAAGGACCAACATGAAAATAATTAATATAAGTAACAAAAAATGACAAAATCAGACAGAAGAAATTTTTTCCAAATGAGTTTCAATAACATTTTATGAAACTTTGATAAAACCTGCAGGTGTGTGTCTGCAGACACAGGTCTGAAATTTTGTGTGTTTTTCATTTGCTGGGTAAAAAATCCAGAAATTTTACTTGAGTAGGAGGAGAGATGCTCCATAATAAAATTACTCAAGTAAAAGTAAAAAGTGCAGCGTAATAAAAATACTTCTAAATGTACTTTTTCAAAAAGTCACTCAAGTAAATGTAAAACTCTATCCATCACTACACACTAAAAAAAAGTACAATAGGTTTGTCGCTCTATCGCCTGAATAAAACACCAATGTCTCATCTTAATGGAAATGCTTCTGTTGTGATATTGTTTATTCAACATTGTTTGCGTACATTTGTAATAGAAACCCATTTACTGACTATAAAAACGTCACTTCCTCTCCTCTCTTCCTCCACATTCTGCGACTTTTTTATCCAAATTAAATCCAAACTTTACTTTAATCTGAACCAGTGGCGTCATGATACATTGTGACGCAGCAGAGCCAAAGTGCAGACAGAAGCTTAAGTGATGCATAATTGAAGGTTTAATAGTACAAACCACTCATGAAGACTCAGGAGTGGGAAAGAAACGAGACATGAAAACAGAAAAGCCAGAAGGAAAATAAAGAGCCAAAGCAGCAGGAGGAACAGGTGAGCAAACAGGTGGGTTCAATGGGCTGGATTACGGAGCCAGGGTGGCAAAGTGACAGAGAGCCGAGCAGATTAATCAGATAAAACATGAAACAGCTGTGGGACAGAGAAACACATTGCAGCAGGGGGAGGAGACTGATTAACATGGAAGGTTGAGACTAAAGCTACGTTCAAATGCGACCCAAATGCACCTTTTCTGACCTGCACATATACGACTATTTTTAAAGCATCTTCAGTCAAATGGTCATTTTATAAGTTTTATGATTTATGCCTTTATGTTATTGATTTGAGGTGTGTCATAATTCTAGAGCAGGAGTGTCAAACTCCAGTCCTCAGGGGCCCTGCAGTTTTTAGATGTGCCACAGGTACAAAACACTGGAATAAAATGGCTTAATTACCTCCTTCTTGTGTAGATCAGTTCTCCAGAGCCTTAATGATCTAATTATTCTATTCAGGTGTGATGCAGCAGAGGCACATCTAAAAGTTGCAGGACACCTGTCCTCCAGGACTGAAGTTTGACTGTTGTGTTCTAGAGCAGGAGTGTCAAACTCCAGTCCTGGAGGGCCAACTTTTAGATATGCCGATCTCCAGCTACGTTCCGGGCGAGAGGCGGGGTCACCCTGGACAGGTGGCCAGTCTGTCGCAGGGAATTGAACCCAGAACCTTCTTGCTCCAAGGCAACAGTGCTACCAACTGCACCACTGTGCAGCCTGGATTGAAATCAAGAAGGTAAATCCCCTTCAGGTCGCACAGAAAGTTAATATTTCCAACCAGATTTCAAAGCAGGAACTGGTTCAAATGGGTTTGACCTTTTCCCCCTGATTCTGACATTTTCTGAATGTCAGAATCACCAAGTTGAAGCCTTTCCTACCAGAATCAGGAAAAGAAGACCTCTGGGTGGTTTCGACTAGGAAAACAGCTTAACGATGAGCTGCCGGCTTCTCAGTCACCCTTAGGGAAGACTATTCCTGCCCCTATATTATCATCTCAGCCATTAAAAATAGAAGTTATCCCTATTCATACAGCATTTCTTTATTCTGCATCCTCATTAGAGCACAAAGGACCTGGTAATTATTGTTTTTTTTCTACTTTGTTTGCCAACTTTGGCTGACTAATCCTTTAAGCGCCACAGAGATGCTAACAAAATAAACCCAAACAAACCATCACCCAAAGTTTAATGCTACCAATACAGCTTCTACTGCCTCAAATGCTGTTTTCATTTGATTTTATTTGACACAGGCACATTGTTTGACATCTAATTTGTCTAATAAAATATCCACTTTCACTCGCCAGAGGAAACATGAAACAAACCGAACATAACAAACTGCTTGTTTAATCTTTGTGATAACATTTTGAAAAATATTTATTCTGCAGTGAAGGTTTACTTTTAAACGTAGGTTTGCAGTAATGGGAGCAATTTTAATCAGGGTCCAAACTGCTGGACTGAGCAAAACAGAATTAAAGCAGAAAACCTTGTGTGCAGCTCATTTTTCCTGGAAAACAGTTTATCTACTTATAAATAAGAGTAGATAAACTACATTAGCATTAGAAGTCAAAAAGGATTCTGAGGAAATTGGACATGAATGATTATAAATCACCAGATAAAACCTCAAAAACTAACTTATTATAAAAACATTTTCGCTTTGACAAATGCAAATATAGAGATACTTTAAAAGCTTGAAGCAATTTGAAATCCTAATGTTTATCGATTTGCAGCTTTGTAAAAAGCTTTTTAAACTTATTTTTAGTACAAATGGGCTTTATTCATTAGTAGGTCAACAGGAAGAAGGGTTGTGAATGGCATGGTAATTTTTCTGCATTTGTCAGACTGAAAAATCTTAGTTCCTATAAGAAAAAAACATTTATTGTTGTTACAGAAGACGTCAGTAAAAAAAATTGGAATTTACACTTTTCATAAAAACTGGTAAAATAATATAAATTCTAATGCGTGTTTGGATGTAGGGGTCACAGATGCAAACAAAGAAACTCTTTGTACGGTGGTCCAGAAGGATCAATAAATCAGTGACAAAAAGGCACAACGCAAGTTATGCTAAAATAATTATTATAATTTTTTTTTTTCAATGGAAGCCAGAACATTTTTATAGGTTTTTAATGTAGTCAGTGTTATTAAAGGTTAGAACTACTTTTTAAGCCAGAGCACCAACCCAGTAGTTTGGTGAAAATGGTTTTAACAAGTTGCAGCATAAAAGAGTTGGCAGAAATTCAATTACAAATACTGCTTGATAATTCCTTCTTGCAAACTAAGAAATGCGGTCTACCAAAGAAAGAACTAAATAAATGTGTTTATATCAACACAAGTTTGACTCAGAAAGTGAACTCTTTCGGGTTTTATCACGTTTTGAAGTGAGAAAAGTAAAGTAGATCTTCTTGAGCTTGGGAAATGGAGGCAGGTGTGAATGAAAGTCCCAAAAAAAAAGAAAACCGCAATAAAATTTATATTTCAGCTTCTCTTATTTCCTTACAGGACGTTCTAACAACTCATGTAAATGTTCCTCTTGATCTAAACTGGCTTGAGGACCAGAGAGACTGAAGTACAAAGCGGAGAACTTTTCCTGACGACATTTTGTACATTTAAATAATGCAACGTAAGGATATGTTTTTTTTACCGTAACAGATTCCTTCCTGGTTGTAGTATCCTGCGCCGCATTCGGAGACACAAACTCCGTCTTTGAGCAAATCGGCCGGATCGGAACATGACAAGCAGTCCTGCTGCGTCGGGCCGCGGCATTCAGAACAAGACGCGTGGCAACCTGCATGACGGAGAGAGAAACTGCTTCAGGTGGTGGAGAATGTTGGTCCATAAAGTCAGAGCAGAATACACACAAAAACAAAAAACACAGGGCTTCACACCAAGGCCTGGAGTTTATGTTTTTACCCAACACAGGAGGAAATCAAATAATCAGACACTCTTTATTTTGGTAAATTAACAACATTACAAAAGAACATTTATATTTAAATATGCATGTGTACATAAGTACAGATACTGGCATTGGTTCCACAAAATATATATACATCTACATAACAGTATACGCTTTTATTAGTTTACATTTTAAGGTTTTTCTAAAGCTCACTAAAAAGCATAATTTGAAACCATCCTTCAATTTATGACATAGTTTCACCATTTTTGTTCAGTGCTTCTGTATTATTTCCACTATTTTTATATGAATAGAACCTTTAAAATATTAAAGTATTGCTTCTGGGAGACGATTATAATTTTTATCTGAGCTGGGTGAATTATTGCACAATATTTCATGTGACATTTTAATGGTGACAGGGGGTTGTTGTTTTTTTTCTCAATTTTTATTTTAACAATATTAAAGATGTCGGAATTGACATCTTTAACGGTTACTGGTTAAAGATGTCAGTTACTGGTTACCGTAGCAACCAGTAACTGACAGCTGCTCTCGCTTTTGTCTGTTGCCGTCGGCAACTGTGGCATGTTTTAGGATCAGCTTTATATTTTCTTTACAATTATTATATTTTAACGTATTTTAGACAAACTTAATAATATATATAGAGTAATGAGTAATTTTTCTATGTTTTGTATATATTTTTAATTGTCATTATTGTTGTGTTTAATTTTACAACGGCTAACTGCTGCTAACGGATGTTAGCTGCTGCTAACTGTTGTTAAAAAGTAATAATAAAAAATAGGTAGAAATGTTTGTTTTTTCTCATTTGCTAACCAGGTTTTTGTATTCATCTCAATTTCAGATTAATCAGAACCACAGACATCCAGATGTTTAACCGTTAACATTTAATAATAAAAATTTTTCTCAAAGTCAATCGTTTTCTCGAAACCTCAGATTTCAGCCAAGGTGACGGACTCAGGTAACCTTTGTAACACTAAAAACCTCAGAGCCGAACGTTATTTAACATCTATCCACTGACACAGTTATCAGACATTTAAATTGCCCATTAAGCTTGATGAACAGATGTATGTTTTACTTGTTGTGTGCATGTGATATAGTTGCCAATCTAATCTTTTCCTCGCTACTCAGAAATCAGGGAAAATGTGACAAAAAAACTCAAAACAGACATTTGAAAGATGCATGTTTTAATCTGATGCTGTACTGAAGAGGATAATGAATCAAGATAAGACAAGTTTCCTTTTTTGAATAAAAAAGGGGGCTAAATTCAACTAGTAGATCTCCAGGTTAAAGAAAAGCCTTTATAAAATGGAGATTTTGGCTGATTCTGCCCTCCCCCATTCGCTTACTGCTCATAGTCGGAGATTTTGTTTAAATCTCTTCAGAATGATTGGTGCACAGAAAATCTAAGGAAATGAGGAATAAAATGATGATATTAAAGGTTAAATATAGGTTAAAATATATATTAAAAAAGAATGACTGGAGCAAAGGGGGAAACCGAGGAGCAATAATAAGTGAAGCAAACTCAAAGAGACACGGGGAAACTCACCCGAGGAGGGTATAATTAATTAAATCAGTGTTATAAGAACGGCTGATAGAAATCTTAATTAATCTGAGATTCCAGAACAGAGGCCAATACGTATCTGAGAAATTATTAGACAGGAATGAAAAATAAATCATCCGATCCCTGCTGCTCTGTGCCAACTGTCCTCAGGAAACAAAACTAATTTTCTTCTTTGTTGCGATTTTGGAAATAACCAGCTGAAAGTGTAACTGTGATTTTCACTGTTTGGTGGAAACTTCAGCTGCATCCCAAAAAAGGAAGAAAAAAGGAGTTAGAATATAGATGATATTGCAAGGTCATGGAAACTCCAGGTAAAAGCAAGCAGATCTGTGCACTCATCGTCCTCGCTGCAGACAATATTTAATAATTGGTGACATTTGGATTCAAGCCGGATCGTCTTCAGGTCAAAAGTTTAAAGAATAGAGAGCGTGTCTGAGCACAGCGCTTCCATCGGGAGGCCTGATCTGAAAAAGATCAAAGTTTAACAAAGATCTCGTCAATAATTAAGAAATATAAGCAGCAGTATATCATGAGAGCGGAGTAAGAATCATCCTCTCCATTTTCACTAGCTTTTACAAAGCCATCCTGACAGGCTGCGTTACGTCTTGGGAATAAGCTGAGAAGGAGACTGACGGCTTTTGGAGTGCAGGGGGCGCTATTCTATTCTAATGTACACAAAGACAGCGACATGTGTTAGCATGATTAAAAAACAAGCAAACTAACAAAACAAACACTTAACCTCAGAAAAATAATGTGTGCAGTGCCAACGTGTTAACTATTGTGTTTTTAGTTTCCAATTTTTAGGTTTCACACTACACTGCATCAAACTGTTCCCTTCCAAGCCTGTGGGGGCGTTGCACCAAGAACTACTGAAGGAAACAACACAAAAACCTCTGAAGAAGACACAAAAATGGAGTAACATCAGATTTTAGTGATTGTAGGATTTCTCTTCTGTCTTTGGTGAAATACCACCACCCATTCCACCTGTTAATACTCGCCTCACACATTTGTTTTGGTTGTATTTACCCAGAATGCCCTGCGCAATAGGGCATTCTGCCTATTTATTGGAATAGGCATTCCAATAAAGATTGGTAGCAACTAGTTGCATTTACTTGAGTAACTTTTTAGAAAATATTTTTATACGCCGTAGCAGTTTTTACTTTTGCTTGAATAATTTAGTATGACACATCACTTCTTTTACTAGAGTAAAATTTTCTTTATCTTCAGTAAATGGAGAACAAACATGTTTTAACCAAAAATTCACCAAAGATGCACCTGCAGTACTTGTTACATTTTTATAAGTTTTGTATTGAAAGAAATTGATTTGTAAATAATTTTGCATAATTACAAAACATAATTTAGCAAATTTTGTGACTCATTTTTTGATGTTTACATCTCTATATCTCAGTCTACACAATAAGGTCATTTTTAGGCATTAAATGATTTGTTGACGTTTTGATTAGTTACTCAGTATTTGACCAGACTTTTTACGAAATACCTTCTTTACTCTTGAGTAATTTTATAAATGGCCAAAACATTTAAGAAGCTAAAAATACGTTTAGGTATTGCAACTCGAGAACGAATTAATGCCTCAAGTCCAACTACAGATTCTCAGTGAAAGGGATAATATAATGTAGAATCTACTTTTTTTTTTTTAGCTTTTTTACTTTTTTTGCCAACAGTGAAGTCTTTGTAATTCCTCTCCAGATCCACAAAGTGAATCGGACAACGAAACTCCCAGAACCGTCTGATCCACTTTTCCAGAAAGCAGAATCCGATGTTTGATCATCAGAACCGCTGCGAATCGATCGACACACTGCAGCTTTCGGGATGTTAGGAGGAAGACCTCTATGAGGATTAAAATCAAGAACGGCTAATTGATTACCTATTGCAGTCAACTTCTGAGTACTTGCAAGTTAATTTTCATACAGTGCTGACATCCACACTAAAAACCGACTCGCTGGGGGATGAAAAAAAAATCATTAAAAGTTACAAAGTTGAGAAAAAAGCAGTAATGTGACTGGAGTACTACACATTGCAGATCTTTGATTGGATTTATTTTATTTTATTAAATGTATTTTGGCAGAAGCTGCTGGACTATTGGAATAAATACAGAGACCTTGAATGTGGCTGAATATGAACCTGAGACGAACACAGAACATTTATATTTGAATCTTACTACTTCGCTTATAGGACTAAAATCATCTTGTATCAATGTTTTTTTGACATTTCTTTTTTATTTAGTATATTAATGTGCAAAACATTAACTGTACATAAATATTAATAACAATCATTTTAACTGAAAGTTGAGAAAAATTGGTGCTAGAAATTGGTCTGAAATAATGACTGGAAATGGATGATTAAAGAGAGAAACTTTTCTTTGTGAAGGAGTTGCAAGAAAAAGAAGCAAACCTTTGCAGTGACCTATAGATTAACAGGTGAAATGGATTCAGCTCCTGTGTTTTCCCCATTATCTCAGGACATCTCTTTGTTTTTGAACTTCTGCACCTCTTTCACTTCCTCCTCCCATGATGATCTCCATCTTGGGATTTTCTCTCTGCCTCCTTGCTCCTCAGCTTCTCAAATGTTTTTTTTCTTCTTTTTTTCCCTCATGTTTAATATTAATGAAACCATGAGACGTGCATGAGATAAAGAGTAGGTTTCACGATTTGCTCTCCAGTTGTTTTAAATACAATAAAAATCCTTTTAATGTCCCACTCACCCGCAGATATTATGGAAACTATTCCTCCAAAAACGGTTACAGCCAACAAGAGGATTACACGTCTTTTACCTTGCTCCTCTCAGGAAAGCAATTTATTTTTCCGGGCAGCCTGAAGCGCAACGTTATCAGCAAATGTAATCCTGGCAGGCCAGTTGCCAAAAAAAAATAAAAAAAATAAAAAAATAAAAGACTCCCCACCCCCTCGTCTGCATGAACAGGGCCAGGTTGGGATGGATGCGCGGTCACACGGTGCAGTGGATAATCTGTGCTCTGCATCCCCGCGGAGCCAAATCGGGACACAATTACCACGCTGCAGAAGTGGTTCACATCTCCCAAACCTCCAGTGAGAAATCCAGATGAGATGAGATATTCAGCAATTAAACCAAGTGTGGAGAAAGCAGATTTGGACAGATAAGAAAAACCTTCTCAAATAAAAAAAAAAAGCAGAGCTGCATCTGAAAATCTGTTGTTGGAAGGATCTCAGGAGTGAAATTACATTTGCAGTTTTTTTCTGTAATTCATTCGACTTAAATTAGATTCATCTATAAGGCAACAAAACCAAAAGCTCCCATAACACATATTCTTGTGTTACTTGATAACAATGGAACAAATTTCAGTTTAGTCAAGATTGTTAAAAATGAAGAAAAGCAGATAAAACTTGTTTCATTTATGCAAGAAAATGAGATTATGACGAAAGATTTTAAAAGTTTTTAGACTTTAAACTGAAGCGTGCTATAGTTAAGCATCATCTGTCAACAAAACAAGTAAAATACAAACAATTGTAAGAGAAAATCCATTTATCCACTTGGCTATTTTATAGATAAAATATTTTTTATGCTCAAAATTGGTTAATTTATGCATTTAGGTGTGGCAGTTTATGCCAGTTTACAAGGGTTTTTTTATGGCTTTGTAAACTGAAGAGCTGACGGGTCACTCGGTTGGCCGACCGTGACATCTGCCGCGCTCTTCGTGAGCATCGCCCAAACACTGCAGATTAAACAGTTTAATATAGTCGAAAATCAAGAAAACATTGTTGCTTCACTTACCCTAGTGCAAATATCTTATTAGACTTCAAATAGGTCAAAACTAACTTACAAGTATCTTTTCACCAAAATATAGGAGCTTGTTTTAAGTAAATAATTTCTTAATATTCACTAAAAAGTGCCTGTTACATTGGAAGATAAGTTTACTTATAACAAGACAATTTCCCCACATTATAAGTGAAATAATCTGCTAATGGAACAAGTAGTTTTTCACCAACATTAAGGAATTATTTACTTAAAACAACCTCCTGGATCTTACTGATAAGTTACTTTTAAATTAGTTTTGTCTCAAGTCAAGTTTTCTAAGAAATTTGCACTAAAAACAAGACTAAAAATATTTGGTAAGATTGTGGGTTTTTGCAGTGTCTTTATTATTTTGAATAATTTGTAAAGAAAAAAAAGTGGCTTAGACCCACTGTTTTGTGTGCCATGCACATGTAGTACATTCCTGGGTCAGGTGCAGTGACAGTTTTGTGCCGCCACCCCTGACAGCAGCTGTAAACAGTAGCAGAGAAGATTCAACACAAACCCTCCATCATTCTTCGCTGACCTCATGCAGATGAACTGAAGCTCTGGTAAACTCGCCGTGTTTAAAATGCAAAGTTTTGCAGCAGCACCCTGCTTTTCCGGGTGGTCCGGGTCTGCTGCCAGGAGAAGTTACCATCTGGCGAAACACCTCAGGAGCTCATTACCACCGTCAGCTCCCATCCCCTTTACCTCCATTCTCAATCCCTCCTTCCATTTTCTCCAGCGAGAAATCCACTCAGGCAGAATTGGGCCTGATGCGTTTCACTGCTGCATCTGCTGATTTGCAGTCGCGGTGATTGTTAGTCCCTCTTCTTTTTTTGTGTTTGTTTCATCCTCTGGAGAAATTTGTAGACGAGGAAAAAACAATGGATTTTTGTTCCTATTAAAGCCTGTTGGAGATTAAAAGGAATTGGATGGCTGACTGGCAGGATGAATCCCACAAAGGGTTTGAATTACAAAAACTGGCTCAGCAGTGCAAATTGTTATTCTTCTTACAGTATCAAACCTGGATGAATGCAGAGCAGATATCAGAGGTGGGACCAAGCCAGGGTTTTTTGCAAGAAAGTCTCAAGTCTTTATCCTCAAGTCACGAGTCGAGTCGCAAGTAAAGACAGGCAAAAGTCGAGTCAAGTCCCACCTGTGTTAGGTTCCTGTAGGCCTGTCACGATAACTAATATTGCTGGATGATACATTGTACCAGAAGTTATTGTGATAAACGATAATATTGTTGTTTTTAGATGATTTTCAAGTATCGCATAATAATGAAAGGACACATTCTCAAATATCAATAAACTTTAAATTCTATTGAACATTTAACAGAGACATTTTAAATAAAATTAAAAAACAACATAAGCAATAAATAAAATGAATTATGAAGTCTCTGTAAACAAAGCTGTCCTCCAAAATAAGGGCTAGTTAAGACCTAAGCTCCAGATGAAGAGTTTTACCATCCAGTTTTTGGTAGAAAGAGAGAAAAGAGCAATTAATAAATCATGCAAATGGAAATTATTGACTGTGTTTTAATTTATCATGCCATCAATTGATTTATTGCAGCAGGCGTAGGTAAATGAGTGGACATCTTGCCACAACAACCTCTTGATTTTCCCGTGCTGCGTTCTCAAGCAACACATCGGCTGTTATTGTGGGGAAGACATGATTAATGCTCTATATGTGCAACCTACAATGGATTGCACAAAAAGCAGGACGGAGGTCACCCGGCGTGTCCACCGAGAGTTTACACAATGCTGCCATCCGTCTCGTTATGGAGTATTACTCAGAGTTCCTGCATTAGCTGCTGCGGTCTAGCCAATGTAAGGCTGCTTACTGAGCATGAGCACAGGGAGGTCTGCAGTTATTAAGGAGAGAAACGGAGCTGCAAAACCGTTCAATTCACCATGTGGTTATTCTCTGCTCACACACCCACCTGGGGTCATTTTATCTCTACATATCATCTGCAGGGACTCCACTAATCCGCTTCCCGCACTTCAGCACGCAAACAGTGTTGTTGTTACTGGTGTGTAAACAACAATTAGCTTGATTGTCTCGACTCTCAAGCTGCATAAAAAGGCGTATCTGAAATTAAAACTGCCGGAAATGCTGGGTGAAACATTTAGCTGATGACTCATTCAGCATGTGAATTCCAGTAACAAACACATCAGTGTTTTTCTCACATCAGATGTCGATAGAAATAAAAACAAATTGAGCCACAATTAAAGCTATGGGGGGAAAACTGGAGAGATAGTTGAAATAAATTAAGAAAAGTTTTGGGAAAATAGATAGAAAGCCAAGAAACCAACTGAAATCTGTCAGTATTTAGAAAGTAACATCAGCTGGTTTAAAGGTGACCTTTTTTGCTTCCTTTAAGGAAGTTAAGGTAGGTCTACAGAAAACCTGTTCATTATATTTTTTGCACAAAAACATTCTTGGATAATGAGATTTTAATCTACTCAGTTTTGAATATATTGAGCTGATTTATGACCTCTTGTCACTTTAAATCCAAATAAAATGCACCTCGCCACGCCCCCAACTCAACGTTTACACTCGCACATGAAAATGGCTGCTAACAAATGCTTACTTACACAGCTATACCGAGTTGAAAAGCGGAAGTGGTGCCTCCTGCACAACCAACAAGTATGCATCAAGTAACTTTTGAATAGTAAGTCAACAAAACACTTGTCTTTTCCAGCAGCCATTGTACGGCTCATACAGCGATAAAACCAACTGACTAAACATAGCATATCTTAGCTTGGGTTGCTAGGTAACTGGCAAGGGCTGCTGGGTAATGACGCAGTGTGACTCAACAATAACGAGGAAAAACAAAGGTCTTGTTTTTCCAACTTTTAAATTGTTTTCTTGGGAAACTGGAGGACTCTGGATCAGCCATATTTATGAAATGAAACCTTATGTAACTCAGAAGGGCCAAAATGTAGCAGCAACCCAGCAAGCCCAGGCTTAAAAAGTACAACTTCTTAAATCTGCACAATACTAAAGCAATAATACTTGGTCTCCTGGGGGAGCTTTGCCCTCCACCGCTTCCTGAAAAATTCAGAGCTATTCTAATCCCCCATTTATGGCAAAAAAAAAGGTCTTACAAAGTTCATTTAAGGAAATAAAAAAGCAAAAAAACACCTGACACAGCTGCTTAGAAAGCAACAATTTGAGATGGAAGGAAATTAATATTTGTATGAAATGTCAGAAGGAGAGAATAATATTTCAGACTCTGACTGAAACACAGTGTTTATGCTCTCCTTATCAGGACTGAGGCCTTTAGAGGACAGGATGTTAGACAAAGGTTAATGTGTGTCTTATTAGGGAGGTCTGCAAAGATAATCCCAAGAAACGACACTCTGTGATGTTGTTCTCATTTAGAGGCACAGAACTGTAAAAGTACTGACATGTACTGTGTGAATCTTCCAGTGTGTGTCGATTCAATTTTAAGGGTCACAATTTGATTCAGAAACTAATTTTTCTAATCAAAAGGTTTAGAGATTATGTGTCAATTATGTGACTGACAAGAGAAAAAGACTGTAAACTAAACATGGATCAAATTCCATCAGTTTATATTTAAGCAAAAATAGGTTTGCACAGAAAAAACACAAAATTTTACCAAGTATTTTTGGTTTAGTTTATATTGCTAATTTCTTAGTACACTTGAAATGAGAGAAAAGTAATTTACAAGTAACTTTTCAGCAAGATATAACAGCTTGTTTTAAGTCAATAATCCCATAATACTAATGAAAACGTATTTATTCCATTGGCAGATTATTTCACTTATAACAAAGCATTTTTCCTGTTTTGAATTCAGTAATCTGCCACTGGAACTAGTACTTTTTCACAAATATTAAAGGAATTATTTACTAAAAAAAACAAGCCCCTACACATTGCTGAAAAGTTTGTTTTGTCTTAATTTAAGTGAAATAAGATATTTACATTAGAAACTAGACAAATAATACTTAGCAGGATTTTTTCTGCATTGTAATTATGTCAATTTAACAACTTTTTCTTGCATTAAGTTGGATCAGCATGAGATGTTGTGATACTTACGGCGACAGTGTGCGTTGTCATGCTGGTAGGAACCAGCAGGACAGGAATCCAAGCACTGGTCTCTGTCTGGGCCCAGTAAGGGCCACTGGGAATCACAGGACTGGCAATCCCAGCGACTGGAACAGGTGTTACAGGACTCTGGGCAGGCTGAAGGGAACGAGAAAGGATGTGATCAAAAAGTTGCTCCAGAAATACATTTTCTGAGCAAACCTGAGCTCTGGAAACAGAAAGCAGGTTGTCAATTTCACACAGAAACCCCAAGGGAGACTTTAAATCCAGAGTTTGCTGGGGGGTTGTTACATTGTTAAAGGAACATGGAAGTAAAAACTGGAGACCTCAGCACAAAGCCCAGTGAACATAGTTTTCCCTTAAAGAGAAAGGAAGCAAACTGAAGTGTGATATTAATGTTCACTGTGAGAGAATAAAACAAGAGCAGAAGCAGATTTCTCTGCTGGGGGGCTGAAGTTTTGTGCAACTTTAATGAAGCTCTGCAGGTCATGTCTTCAAAGGACATTAACTGCAAAGGTGAACAATCTGCTTAATCCAACAAAACTGTGAACTGAACTTGACAAGAAAAGGAAAGAAACTTAGAAACCAGAGGGAAAAGGTCCGATTCAGACATAATTTGGATCAGAGGAGGTGACTGACTCCAAGAGCGCTGAGGTTTTTATCATTTGTTTGTTGCTTATTAACTTAGATCAGGTGTGCCGGCATCCTGCATGTTTTAGTTCATTCAGAGTTTTGACATTGCCCAAAATGCCTTAGATTATTATTCTCTCTATTTAAGTTTTTTCCCCTTTGTTTCACCTAATCCTGATGATAAGAATGTTGATTGCAGTTGTTTACTTTGTTTCAACCTGCAGCTAAAATTTAACAACCGAAAACGGTGCAGTAAGATTTATTTAAAACAACTACAACTAAGACCACAGACCATGAAACACTGAGATAAAGACGTTTAACTGGGAGGTTTGTGTTTCTTTATCACAATAAACTCACAATATAACACTGAATTGAGGACGTGTAGGAGGAAAAAACGCAAAGCAAAGTTTCTTTTTAAAGTAGAATAGCGAATACCAAACTAAATCCCCTTTAAAGCCAACAGCCACCCACACAGAGACAGATAGCGGGGGGAAAGAGAAAGTCATGAGGATGAAGGATCCATATAGATTAGAGCAAGGAAGGTGAGAGGAGAAACAGAAACTGAACACCCTGAGGAAACATGGTGAGAAATTTAAAGAGAGGAAGATTTGATCTCATTAGAGATATGAAGCTCTGCCTCGTCACCATGTGTTCACCTACATCTGCTCAGACACGAAAACATCAATATTTAGTTTCACACACCTCAATAAAAACAAAAAGGAAGCAGAAAGGCATTTAATACTTCTAATATCTTTGTTTTCAACATGAACACACACTGCGGTGAGCTGAACCACTGCAACTTTTACAACTTTAGAGGGAATTTATAACAAGGTTAGAAGCCTCTAGCTTAAAAAACTCATTCCTGTTGTCTGATTTTATTTAGACAGACTAAAAGAGAGGTGTGCAAACTTTTTGTACCAAAGCTGAAAGTGTTCAGGCGCCAAAATATACTGCAAAACACTGCAATTAAAAATGCAAAAATATTGTGATTTATTTCAGGTTCCCTGCAGAAAAATAGATAAAATAATTAAAATAAATATTTAAAATAATATATTTGCCTAAATGTTTGCTGTTATTTATGTTTTTGGACTTACTATTTTCCGTTTTTTTTAAGTCCATTACATTTGGCTGATGAATAAAAATTTATTATGTGTTTGTGGCACAAATTATTTAATAAATAAAATAAAATATTTGTGTTGTCAACATTTTCCACATAAACTGAGAACCAAAAATCTCATCCTAGAAAAAATTACAAAAAGTGTCAGACGGCCAAATATGCAACATTCTTAAAATGGGGCCACACAAAAGACCACAAATGGGCCCCGCGCCGCACTTTGAACACCCCCGTCCTCAATGAAACAGAAAGAATGTTTTCAAAGCTTTTCCAGTACACCTTAAATCTGCCTTACCCATCTGATAAAGTTTTTATTTTCGTATTGGAAACCTGTTTGACAAATCCGGAGTACCTCAGGGCTCCAGAAAAACTTTGTGTGAATCTTGATTCTATTTTCAAATTACAGCTCAAAACGAGTCACTGGATCAAGAGGAGAGGTTCAATTATAGTTTTTCAAACTGGACGCTTAAACTCAACATTTACATCCACATGTTAAACAAATGCACAATTATACAAACGTACATCTTTGAGAAGCAGAAGTGGAGCCTCCTGCACAACCAACAAGAATACAGCAAGCAGTTTCTGGATAGTGAATTAACAACAAAACTCTTGTCTTTTCCAGCAGCCATGGCAGCAGTGGTAAAACCAGCTGACCAAACATGCTGGAGCTCAGCTTGGGTTGCTAGGTAACGGGCTGGGATTCACTGGGGTTGCTAGGTAACGGCACAGTGTGACTCAACAATTGAGAAGTTTTTGAAACAGCTCATTTTCCAGACATGAAAAACCTTGAAGTTATTGCCGAAAAATGGCTGGCTGGTTAATTAAAAGCGTTTGGATTGTTAAAAAATTTGAAAAACGTTAATTTTGGATGTTAGGTCCCTTTTAAAATTCACATTATCGATTAGCTCAGGGTTCACAATTTTTTCTTATTTCATGTGCAACATCTAAAAGTAAGAGAATCAAACATTTTTCAATCCCAGCCATTTTTTATTGCGTTTATTAATTTTAAAGAGGAAAAACGTAAAGTCTTCAGTTTGCTAACAAGCATTAACAGCTATTGCTGCTGATGAGTGTTTTCTTTTTCACACTTGGCTCTGTTATTTCACATCTGCATGTAAAAAGCTGTGGGCGGCAAACATCTCACTCATCCAGAGAACAGATGAAAGGATTCAAAGATTATAGAAATTATTGGTAAACAACTATAAACAGAAGCTACATCCAAACTGAGTCTTGGTTTAAACTAAAACATACTTACAGAGGGTTCAATACTCTCTGAAAGCTATTAATCGGACAAGAAATAATTTTTTCTCGTATAAATTTAATTCTGATCCTTACAGGCATTATTTTTATCTTTTCAGCCCAGAAAGCTGTCGGGTTAGTCAACACATTTGTGAGTTTGCGTCTTTCGTTAAGTAATTTACACATTTCCAGAGGTGCCATGGTGAGGCTGGTGGCTGGTAGTAGTTGATAGATTTACCCAACGTTTAATTATATGATAGGTGAGATGTTGCCGCCGCCGCTGCTGCGATGAAATGATGGCTTCCAGCGGCCATGTTGGCATCCATATATTTACCCATTCAAGTGATTCTGGTGCAGGAGTGATAGTTTGTGATTAGCAAATTGCTCGGTGCTTATCAGTAATTGCTCTGTAACAAGACGCCTGTAGCTTGAATACGGGAGTCATGGCCAAAGGTTTTGGTTGTGAAGCAACAATGATTGCAACGTCTGCCAGCTGAAGCTGCAAAAGTCCGTCTGGAACTTCATCCATCTATTTAACAAACAGACGTGCAAAATTCCCCTTCTGTATGTTTTTATACTTAAATATGGGTTTCTACAGCTTCTAAAGTTTAGCCATGAATTTCCAATTAAACTTATCAATAGGCCTGTCACAATAACAAATTTTGCTGGATGATAAATTATCCCAGAAGTTATTGTGATAAACGACAATATTGTTGTTTTGACTCCATTTTCAAATGACATAAAGACATAATGGAACTGGAAGACATTTGAAATATCCAAAATAAATTAACAAAACAACAGAAACAACAAATAAAATGGATATTGAAACGAAATAGGTATCTAATCGAGACTAAAGCCCCAGACTAAACACTTTGATCTGTCCAACAAATCAATCAAACAGCTGCAGCTGATCCAGAACGCTGCTGCTCGCGTTCTCACTAAAACCAGGAAGATAGAGCACATAACACCAGTTTTAAAGTCCCTCCATTGGCTCCCTGTAGCTCA
>CAEGAD010055228.1:0-27140 GCA_903067055.1 Poeciliopsis paucimaculata
TACTTTTTCCGACTTTGCAAACAGAAACTCCTTTATAATTGATAGGTATTATAACCGAGAAAAAACCCCCACAAAGTTCAGCATAAACTTGAAGATGAAAGAAGTTATATATTTGCAAAATGGAAATTTGAAAAGTGTTGTGGATGTTAGCCTTCCTGAGTCAAAATTTGGCATTATGTAGGTGAATATAAGATTCTAAGCCTTACCATAAATTCCCAATTGGATTTGGTTCTGAAATTTGACTAGACCATTCAAAAACATGAACATGTTTTACTCTAACTGATCCACTATGGCCCAGGCTTTGTTTTTAGAAGCCCCTCACCTCATTCTCCACTTCTACAGTTTTACTGTCCCTGCTGAAGAAAAACGTTTGCAAAGCATGATGCTTCCACAACTACATATGACAATCATGTGTACAGATCAATGTGTAATGTTAGTTATCTGCCGCATGCTTTATTTTGCTCTCGTCTATTGTCTGTGACCATCAGCGATGTCTCTGAGATGTCCAAAACTTGAGTTATTGTTTAACCTTCCTCATACCTGTGTGCCAAACTGTTCTGGTTTGATCTTTGGTCCTGGTGATGCCGTTTCTTCACTAGCGTTCTCTATTAAACTGAACTTATGATTTAGGTGTCCTGTCAACGCAGTTTGTCATTGACAGGACGGATTTTGTTTAGGGGCATCAGAGTAAAACAAGCTGAATACAAATACACACTAGATGTTTTTTTGTTTGTGTAAAAACTGCATACAACAGTGCAGCATATCTTTCCTTTGCTTCCTTTGTGTTACTTTATGACATCCATCCGTCCGTCCGTCCGTCCGTCCATCCACTGTCTATATATCCTGCTCCTATAACACTTATGCTGTCGGAGCATTATACAGCCTTTGAGGGAAACACATAGATACACCGAACAAACAGCCATGAGGGCACTCAAACACAAGGACAATTTAGACAGACTCATAAACCTCAAACGGTCAGATTTTTAGACTGTGGAAGGAAAACAGATCCTACACTTGCACAAGGGGAAGATGCTAATTTTTAGGTCATGCAGCAAGACCCCAGGTGGAAATTCAAACCTAAGACCTTCTTGTCGCAAAGCAGCAGTTCAAACAACTGTTCCACCATGCAGCCCAGCCTGACATTGAAGTTTAATAAAATTGATTTTTTTACACATTTTTTATTGCAATGTAAAAAATATTAAAAATGTAGTGACATTTTCACAAAGCAATATGCAAATTTTTGGAAGAGTTAGACAGCTTGAAAACTGTATTTTTGTTTGAAAAAACTTAATTTAATGAGTTTTTAAAACTAAAAAAATTGCTAATACACCAATGTTCAATGTCTAAGATTTTCTTATTTTAATTTTTCTATAGTTGGAAATTTTTTAAAATCCATATCCATTTCACAAATACAGGAAAAACTGGAATGTAATAAAGGCATTCACCGTGACAAGTGTCTATGAAATAAAGTTGCTGGCTGGTTGATATCCCAGCTCTCATCAGACAAGACAATGAATATAAATAAAGTCTTCAGTCCATTTTTAGGCATAATAACTGATGCTAAATTGAAAACTGTCTATACTGTTGCTTTTGGAACAGCCAGTTATTGTCCATCTGGCTTTAATTCCAGATGGCAAATTGATTGCTCTAAAATCTCTCCATTTTTAATCAAATAGTTTTCATTAAAATCTGAGGAAAATGAATTTAGTCTTCTAAATACTCAGAGATTTTGAAGAAAACAACTGCGATCTCAGGGATTGCTGCTGTTGTTTAACCTTTGCCTTTCCTGAAAGCCCCCAGGGTTTAGACCAGGGCAGAGGGTCAAGTGTACCGCCTCTGTTGGATCATTACCTGTTCTTGTTGTTAGACTGATGAAACAAATCACTCTAGAAACTTATAGAATAAACGTCACATTAAAAAAATGAAAATATACACTGCTACATATGCTGTGATTGTACCTATTAGGGTGCTTTGCAGATTTTATAGATTTATATACAATCAGAATCAAAACCAAATTAAATCGACATGAAATATGTACTAAACAATGAATTAGCTGAATAGGCTGTTACTGCATTGTTCCACAAGTTTACTGGCCTGGTTTGTTTCCTAGCCTGCATATTTACTGTTAACACAAAGCAACCTATTTGTAAGATGACTTAGATTTTTTTCCCATACTTATGCCCCTTATAAAAAGCAATAAATCTAGACAGCTTTGAAAACAAATAAACCACTGGCATATATGTGGAAGCATTCAACTTTAATAAATCAGGAATTCTCCTATGGTCTTATTCCTGCACCTCATGACTACAAAAAGGCTTTTTAATCCATTTTTTTTTTTGTTGTTGTTTTTAAAGCACCAACCGTATTCAGGCAGCATTTTGTTTTATATCAAAAACCAAGAGAAATGGTATTTTTATATATTTTTTTCTTTTGCTGTTCTTAATCCAGATCTGAAACAGTAAGAGTAAATCTTAAAAGACCTTACATATTCTGCCAAAGGTAGTATTATCTGTGGAATCACAATGATGAAAACCTGGAAATATTATGCACTGGCTTAAGACATGGAGTTCTCCAAGGGTGCTGATTTACTTTCATCATCTTGAAAAAGAAAAGTGTTTCAGCTGCTGCCACTTTCACAGAACAGAATTAATTTCAGGTTAATCATTCCTAATTTTCATGGTATTTCATCAAAAAAAGCTAGCATCTCATACTCCAGATTCAAACAGCATTATTTCAACACCATTATGTGTTTTTCTCAACTTCAGTAAATTAAAGCCAAAGAGAAGACAGAACCACCAGCCACTGTTACAAAAAATAGCAAAATGGCTTTTAGTTCTGGCTTTTAAAGCAGCTGACCAAACTAATCCACACAATGGAGTTAAGTGGCTGATAAAATTTATGTCCAGATTAAATGGCTAGTGAAATCAACAGATGTGATTAGCACAACCACTCTAAGCATGACACAGAATTTTGCATGACAGCTGGCAAGTAACTTTTCCCTCGCCATAGAAATGCAGTTTAGAAATGGCCTATGTAAAAACAAAAAAACGAAAAAAAACTCTGAACTGCAAAAATGCCCATACAAAAATAGATGTTTCTTATAGCTATGTTATTGAAACAATTTTAATAATGCCAGATCTTATTAAAGAATCTCATACTGATAAGTCAGCAACACCCAGCAGCTTCTTGTGGCAGATTTATTTCCCACACACCCAAGCACTCTGAGCACTGTTGCCAAGATGGAGCAGATCTGCACAGTGGATAGTGAAACTCAGCCAGTTTCAGTGTCTATCGTGTCACAAAATGTGTTGGACTGCTAATAAAGTAGGTTTCCTAACAAAATAAGTGCTGGTGGAATCCTAACTCTATTATGTATTCTCTGTTGTGCACCTGTTGGTAGGTGTAACTGTGCCATAGAGTTCTGTATTTTCAAGTTTAAGTGGTAATTATTGCGATATTATATAAAATCAGTTAATGTTCACATCATAAAAATGTAATTGTAAACATTGCAATGAGAAAAACAGTCCTGTCCTTCTGAGGAGCTTGCAGTCCAAACTAAGGATGGTTTCAGCGTAATTAAATTAAAATAAAGAAAGAAAGAAAGACATACAGGCAGGCAGAACGATAAATCCTTTCATAATCAGCATTTCCAAAAATAAAGTGTGCTTTAAACTTAGTATCAAGATAATATAAGATGGCCTGCTGCTTTCTATGCTTGTGCTGTTTGGACGTATGCCCTGCATATGCAAATACATTCACAGCAGTCAAGATTTATGATCGTTTCAAACACTGATACATCAGACTTGTCATCTATCCGTATATCTGTGTGGTGCTTTGTCTGCAGCCAGGTCTCCACAGACCCACATGGCATGTGAGGTTATAACATCACCCCAACGAGGTTGAAAAGCAGACATGCAACAAACGTATGCAAATGTAATGAATCAGTAATGTGTTGAATCAATTAGTAAGATGGTATTCAGCTCATCAGACATCCTCCGCAGTAGCCGGGAACTTATTTGTCTTTGTAGGTCTCACCAGATTCGGTACCACTTCATATTTAACACTCTTTCCAATTTTATATTCATATAATTAACTGGAAATTATCTGTAATTGTCTAATCAACAACTCAACCCTATTTATTTTTATTGGATTATGATTTCTTCTTTTCTGTTGTCCTATGTAAAGGGAGACCAATTTGAAAACAAAAATGTATTTTATTAGTAGAAATATACACTGTAATAAATAGGTAGTGTAAAGTTGTTCTGTGAAAGCAATATTTTTACTTTCTGAGAATCCCTGTCCTCTGAACATGAAACTATTTAGTCTGATTCTACAAATGCAAATTCAAATGCTTGTGTTTGTCACTGGGTTGGTCTAATCCTGTTGCACATAAAAGATTCCAAATTCCCCTTAGTACCCATAGGGAAAATGCTAAACATGTGAACAAGTTTGCGCAAATATCAAAAAATATCAAAAATGTGACTGCAAAGC
Source organism: Poeciliopsis paucimaculata (assembly GCA_903067055.1). Lineage (NCBI taxonomy): Eukaryota > Metazoa > Chordata > Actinopteri > Cyprinodontiformes > Poeciliidae > Poeciliopsis > Poeciliopsis paucimaculata. Next base: position 4,492 of record CAEGAD010055228.1, read on the forward strand.
CCATAATACATAATGCAACGCTTTTTGTTTCATCCTAAAAGATTTATTATCTTCACAAGTTGGATTTGTGCAGAATAGATTTAGAATATCTTATCTCATTTTTATACAATGAGAAGTTGAAACTGATTTTTTTTTTCAATGTGTCAGGTTCTTCAGTTCCTTAAAGGAGGGCTTTATATACTTTTGTGCCAAGTTTGCTGCAATGCTGTTTTGGAATGTCCAAGTTAGCACATCTTGTTAGTTGAAAATCACGCATTGCTCTTTCAAGGTATTTAACAGTGGCAATAATTTTAATAATCTGACATTTTAATTTAAAAGATCTGAATTACAGATCTTACAGCCTCCTTGTTTCACTTGATAGAATGTGTTTCCTTTCACCTTCCCAACTAACTCATTATAACCATTGAATTTGGCAAGTCCCAGCACTGACAGACACAATGCCAGAGCTGCTGGTGCATCAGTTGAAAAATGAGGGTGGGTGTTTTTATGTTTCTGGCAGGATTTTAGATGTAAGCATTTACTGCTTGCAGTGGCTTTGAACACATGTTGAGCACAGCTAGATGGAAATTAATCCATGCAGTGTTGCATCAACAAAGGAGGGATTTTTTTTTTCTTTTTATAATATATATGCTATTTCTGCATGTAATGAGGCATTAAATGCACTATGAATACGGCATGTGGCCAAAGCTTAATTTACTCTTGGAGTGGTTGCAAGGCTCATCCCTTTTAGCATTCCAGTGGATTTGCAAACTGATATGTTTTATTGGCAGCAGATAATCACTGTCAGTGTGTTTGCCATGTCTGACATTTTCTTCTCTTTGGTGGCAGTGCAGGGTTTGTTGTAATTCCAGCCAGACAAAATGAGCTCCAGCCAGTGGGAGGTCTTATTCGATCTGATTCCCCTGCAGAGGCTTGTCTCTCTGCAGCCTCGTTCCATCACAAGTATTGTGGCAGCCTTGTTGGTGCAAAATCAAGGCATCTAGCCTCATTTCTTCTGATTAAGTCAGCCCCTCACCCTCAGTGGTGAGCATTTCCACCTCAGTTAACAATTTTTACAGTTTAGAAAACACCTGTCATAATACACTGGTGTTTCTCTGCGTGTGGGCTGACAAAAAGAGATGATTAACAGATAACAGAAAAACCCAGTAGGACCCAGTACATGTTGTTAATTTTTAAATAATACATTTACTTTGTGATACAGAGTGTGCCCTGCTCTTGGCAAAGACAGTAACTGCACTGCAGAGTGTGAATTACTTAACAGCACATCTTGACAGAGCCCTGTCACATTTTATACTTTTAGCACCTATATATTTGTTGTTTGTTGTAAGGAATGTATAGATTTATTTGTAGGTTGTTATCTTTAAATGTAAAAAACAAGGAGTAGCAGAGACACATCAGCACTGCTGAATGTAAGTGAGAGGTACAGGCTGTGCTCTATGTGTAAGATTTTCTGGGTTTATTTTTATCATGAGCATTTTCACGCATACTCCTGGACCTGTTGGTTGAATTGACTCATCAATCTCAATATGATTTGATTCTGAAACAGCAGACTAAGGCTTTTTTCATATTGTGCTTTGATTTAGTATATGAATTCAGATTATTAATAACAATATCAGCTACCTTTGAAATAAATAAATAAATCAGGCCACTTGTTGTGGATGTGGAGGAAAGAAATAACAAAATAGCTATGTCTAGGTGAACAAAACTAGAAATCAATCAATGAAAAAAAATCAAAAAGTCAGTAAGTTGACCATAGGCATGCTTTTTTAAGCTAAAGCCTTCTGTATGTTGTTGTCTGTTACCCCACATTCCATTTTTTCATTGTATTTTCAGAGGTGATGTTTATTAACCATTAGTGTTTGTAAAATATATTTTTTTAAAATCATGGATAAATTATTGATTGGCATTCAGATATTTCTATATTTATGTTTTAATAAATATACACAAAAACACATAACCAAGTTTTACAATGTTTTGACATGATGATTTCCAAATTTTCTATTTGACATTTTAAAACATCTCCTTAATATCATCAGAAAAATAAAACATGTAAAAAGTAACTGTACTTGATGGATGTCAATTGAGCAAGTTTGTCCTAATGACATTAATGACAAAACAAGTGTCCCCCCCCCCCCTCTCTTTCAATAAATTCAACACAATCAATTGTCTTCTACAAACAGTAAATGAGTACTGAGTGTTTTTTCTTTTTTCTTCTCTTTCTTACAGGGAAGCCTAACATCAGATGAACTATGAATGCGGAACACAATGATCTACTCCCTCCAACGCCAGACAATGAGAGGTCGTAGGCTGAAGGGGGCACTGTCCAACCCCCTTTTTGTGGTGCTTTTGGCTCTTCAGATACTGGTGGTGGCTGGACTAGTTCGTGCTCAGACCTGTCCTTCTGTCTGCTCATGTAGTAACCAATTCAGCAAAGTCATCTGCACACGCCGTGGTCTACGGGATGTCCCAGATGGCATTTCTACCAATACTCGGTACCTGAATCTTCAGGACAACCTGATTCAGGTGATCAAGGTAGACAGTTTCAAGCATCTACGCCATCTGGAGATTTTGCAACTCAGCAAGAATCATATCCGCAGCATTGAAATTGGTGCTTTTAATGGGCTGGCAAGTCTGAACACATTAGAACTCTTTGATAATCGACTTACAACAATTCCCAATGGAGCGTTTGAGTACTTGTCCAAACTTAAAGAACTCTGGCTACGGAACAATCCCATTGAAAGTATACCATCTTATGCCTTCAACCGGGTTCCTTCACTTCGAAGGCTGGATCTAGGGGAGCTCAAACGTCTCTCCTACATTTCTGATGGAGCTTTTAAGGACTTGACCAACCTGCGCTATCTGAACTTGGGAATGTGCAACCTCAAAGAGATCCCTAACATTTTACCTTTAATTAGGCTCGAAGAGCTAGAAATGTCAGGAAACCAGTTGTCTGTCATTAAACCGAGCTCATTTACAGGTTTAGTGAGCCTTCAAAAGCTGTGGATGATGCATGCCCAGATCCAAACCATTGAGAGAAATTCCTTTGATGATCTTCAGTCACTAGTGGAACTCAACCTAGCTCACAACAACCTGACCTTTTTGCCACATGACCTCTTTACACCATTGCACCGACTGGAAAGAGTGCACCTACATCACAACCCTTGGAACTGCAACTGTGATATTTTGTGGCTCAGCTGGTGGCTTAAAGAAACTGTGCCTGCCAATACCAGTTGCTGTGCTCGTTGTCATTCTCCTTCAACCTTTAGAGGTCGTTATATTGGGGAACTGGACCACAGCTACTTCCAATGTGATGTTCCTGTTATTGTTGAGCCCCCCAGTGACCTGAATGTGACAGAAGGCATGGGTGCTGAACTTAAATGCCGTACAAGCTCGCTGACATCCATCAGCTGGCTCACACCAAATGGCTCTTTGATAACACATGGGGCTTATAAGGTACGGTTGTCCGTACTCAATGATGGGACATTAAATTTTACCAGCGTAACGATGCAGGACACTGGAACTTACACTTGTATGGTCAGCAACACAGCAGGAAACATTACTGCTTCTGCAGTCCTTAATGTCACTGCAGTGGAAAACAATGGAGTTACCTATTTTACCACAGTCACTGTGGAAACCATTGAAACTCCTTTGGATGACACTCAGACATCACTACCCCCATACGGCTGGGTACCATCCTCTACTACAAAGGGTATGCCTGTTTTAACAAGGACCACAGAACGGACTTACACCATACCAATTCTTAATGGAGATGGAGAAGGAGCCCTCAATGGTCTGGATGAGGTGATGAAAACCACCAAGATTATCATTGGCTGTTTCGTAGCCATTACACTCATGGCCGCTGTTCTGCTGGTTATTTTCTACAAGATGAGGAAGCAGCATAACCAACAGGACCCTGATGGTCCTGCCTCCTCCATGGAAGTCATTACTGTTGAGGAAGAGCTTGCAGGTGTTGCTGCAATGGAGAGACACCTATCGCTCCCCCCACTGGAGCACTACAACCACTACAACACGTACAAGAGCACTTATCACCACCCTCCAATGCTCAGTACCATACACAGCTCGGCCACACAAGAACCTTTACTGATTCAAGCTTGTTCAAAAGACAATGTCCAGGAAACCCAAATCTGACCTTAAGATTTACTACATATCCAGTATTGTCAGTCTACAACTGGAATACAATGGACCAAAACTTTAAAAAAATAAAATAATAAAATGCCGTTGACTTGACAGTTGATCTTGATGGCACTCAATCAGTGTTTGGCAAAGAGACAACTTGAAACTTTGAAAAGGGTCTTTACAAAAACAAAAGTTATTTATTAAAAATGTCTAGTGGCTAAATGAGAAAAAAAAACAGTTTGTGATAGCTTTTTAGCTCATTTTTTCTCTCTTTCTCTCTGTGTGATACTGCTCAAGGGAAAGAATGGTTTATTAAATGTGAATCTGAGCAGAATGATATGCAGCTTGTGAAACTACAGCAGATTTTGGCCTCGTGTGCAAATGTTTCTGATTCCATTAACCTGTTATTTGTTGAAGGACATTGCTGTGTCCAAAATGGAGGAAGCTTACAAGACATCAAACAAAACAACTGCAGTGTTATTTTCCTAACTATCATATTCCAGCTGTCACTCACGATGAGATTAGATCTTTTAATGACACAGCTCTGGTTTATATCACCGTGGAACCAGCATGCCTGCAGAGCAAAGCTGCCAAATGAGTAAATGTGCATTTCCCCTGTGGCTCCTAAACAACAGCCATACATCCTTTGCTTTAATTAAGATTAAGGTCTCGCTCCCACATTGCCTCCTCACATTTCTCAAGACTTCATACCGTTAATCATTTTCCTTCTGTTCCTCCCCTGTACTTTTATCGCTAAATTATCCATTTTCCCTGGTCAACATTTGCCCTGTTTTCACTCATCTGGTTTCTGTGATTGCCTTTCTGTCATTGAGCTTTGGCATGTTCTTCACCCTGTTCTCATCTCTCATTTGTCTTGCTTTTTTTCTGCATACGTGTGCTGCACAACGGTAAAACGTTTCTTAGGAAAATGAAGGGTAGCATAAGGTTGTGGTCTGCAGCCTCCCTGTTAACCTGGTAATGATCTACATCCACTCGGTGTCGCGCCACCTTGCCGTCACCCCAGGGTCACACGAGCTCAGGCACTGATAGTCCATCTGTTAGTTCGGATAAAAAGGCAAATGAGGCTGGTTTGTAATGTAGTGTGACCCTGTCAGACAAACAGGGGTAGCATAGTCAGTGAAGCAGCTAGGAACCTGCAACAAACTAAGAAAAGTTGTGTTATAGCTCATTAATCTGTATCAGCAGTTCATTTCCGGACTAATAGAGGAAAGCTGATAAGAAAACAGCATGAGACTTTGTGGCTGACATCTTACAGAGGGTAGAGGGCTTTGATATTGACGCGACCCCTGCTCAGTCTCATTTTTGGCAGAGGAAAAACTCACAGACACTTTGATGTTACACCATTTATAGACCATCAAAACATTGTCTCTCACCCTGTCTATTTACATGCTGCGGTTTTCATTTAGTCTTAGTAGAATAGGAGGCTTAAGGAAGTGGATAATAGGAGAGAAAAGGAAAGAGCAGTGTTTGGGGTAGAGGTGAGCAGTCATGGGGGGCTCTTATCAACAGTGGTCATGAAAGGTCTTCAAACACTGATATTGCACATATGATGGGGGAGAAGTAAAAAATAGATAAGAAATAAGGAGGCAAACTAGCCATCAGCCTGTCGCCATGGAAACAGTGACCTTATGTGGAGAGTAAGAGAAGGTAGACATGCCTTTTGCTTTGGTCTCTGTGCAACAAGCATATTTTAATTTCCCACTGGCAAATTTGCAATTTGGGCCAATTATTAACCAACCTGGCTTAATGGAATGTGCATTTACAGCTGGGTTTGGTGGGATTTCACACACAGTACATTGTACAAAGAGCATTGATTGTAGTATTAGTCATTGTTTCTTCCAAACAAATCATGTCAGAATAGCAAAAAAAAAAATAAAATCCTTGATGTCCAGTCACAAACTTGAAATTTCTGGGAATTTTCCAAAAAAGTAGGCCCAAAATTATTCATATAGTTGGCAGAATTGATTCCAAAATAATTTCTTAATTCAACCAACATGTTTTTGCTGAGAGGAGCTCATGAACATTCTGGACTGATCCAAGAGGATTCTCTTTTTGGAACAAAATACTGGCAAGGTACCCTTGGAACTTATTGCCAACATGAATAATGAAAAAACACCAGGAGGTGGTCAATGGTTATTAGAGAAATGTAATTGCTGCAATGCCAGTAAAGGCTTTTCCATTAATTATTAAAAAAGGGTATTTCTTCTTTAATTAAGGAAAGATTATTTAAAAAACATATATACCCCTTAAACAATGTCTTACTATTGTTTGGGGAAATATATTTTTTTCCCTTTATGTCTAACAAAATTTCTGAATTAAACCATTTGAAATGGTTTTTGCCAGCATGACCGTATGACTACCTGTTCTTGAATTTTACACTATAGTAATAACTCAAACAGAAGTAAAATTAGCAGTTTTTGCCTTTGCAGGCACTCCAGATGTAAATGCATGTCAGGCCTGAGTAGCTGAACCAGGAACTACTCACTGCAGCTCTTCACTTTGGATGACAAGAATGGTGCACTTCAGAGAAAGGACAACAAGTAAACCACTCTTTCCCTTTTCACTCTTTTCTTTTATCAAATGCTCAATTCCTTTTCAATGCTTTTGGTGGATTAATGATTCAATGTTGATGCTGGCTACTGTAAAAAAAAAAAAAAAAGGTTCAGATTTTTTATATATATTTGGAGTTTGTGAGTTTTTTTCAGAATGAATGGGAAATCTGTGTATTGGTAGTTGCTTTTGGCAGGATGGCTTATCTAGAAAGATATTTGATTGCTGGGATGGAATTGAATGAAGACTGTCGAGCAGAATGTTGGACTCGACATACCAGCAGACTAAGTTTGTTTTTTGCGCAAACCCCCAGCCAAGGTGATCAAATTCTTGTGTGTAATTCTGCCAAATGTCCATATATGGGGAGGGTTATCGTGTGTGGGGACATCTCTCATTTTTTTGGAGAGGAAAATCATCACATGGCTAAATTTCTACAGAAAAAAAAAGTATTTTCAAAAACATAATGCAAAAAAATATATATATCTTATGATCATGATTTTACATGTGCTCCAAGTTGTTAAAAAAAAGACAAAAAGCAAAACAAAAACAAGAAAAAAAGAGTGCTTGTATGGAGTCCAAATAATTTCACTAAGGATGATGTTCAATATTGATACCTGAGATTGTAGTTCATACTGTACATGAATACAAATAAAAAATGGCAATTCTCTTTTTTCCATAGAGTTGGCATGGATCATTAACAAAGATGACAGTCAGAGCTTCCTTTTGCAATGTGTTTGTTTTGTTCATGTATCGACATTTGTGCTAAGAAAATTAAACAGAAAAGTGTGATTTATTAAGACAAATTCAAAAAGCAAGTAAATCTTTCTCAGAGGAATGGAACATACCCATTCTCACCCACATACTAGAATACTTTAGAATATTTATAGACTCAAAATAAATGTATGTGTTCAGTGACAGTAAAAATGTATTGCTTCAGAAAAAAAAAAAAAAAAAAAACGAGCATGCATCTCATTTTGACAGGACCATCTCCCCAAATGGCACAGAATTGCTCAGGGTCAGAAATGCTTTTGAAACTGTTCCACTGCTGTCACAAAGTACTTATAAAATGGTTGCCCAGCAAAATTAAGCAAATGGAGTTGGCTTCATTCAGATGCTACTGGGATAAATGGTTGGCCTTGCACACGGTCAATTCCAATACTCTAATTGATTAATTAGCCACGTAATGGATTCATTAAGGCTAAATAAAATTAAGTCAAATTCAATAAAAAATGAAAGGTAAGTGAAAAATGAACAAATCATACTTTTTCTCCACAGAGGAAATGCTAATACTCTACATTTTTTTATCAGTATGATGCAGGATCTACACAAACTAGGAATACATCCTTGTTAGTGCAATAACAATGATGTTTGTCAGTACAAATTCTACCGTTTGGCATTTCCTAGTTAAATTTTAGATGCTGGATGACTGTGGAACATAAAGAACCGTAAACACACAGCTACCCTTCAACTGTCAGCCAAACACAAAGCAGCCTGCAGACTAAAGGAAAGAGATATTCACAGGGGGGCAAAAAAAAAAAAATCACAACTGAAAATCACATGTTGTTCATTGACTGTGGCTAAATAAAATCCCAATTAAGATTTGTTAATTAGCAGCATACTACTTGGTGGTTTGATTTTAGTTTGACATCATCCTCTGACTACACACCACTTTTACTGATTTCTCCTTCTTTTTCCAATTCATCTGTTAGGTTGATTCTTTCGAGCACTGTTGAGAGGTCAGTGTCTTAGCAGCAGCAAGACGACATTCATTGTGATCATAATTTGAAGTATAAATGGGAATTTGATTCAGGAAACCATGCTATAAGCTGCTCAGAGCAGGAGGAAATGGACAGCTAATTGTAATAGTTCAAATTGACTCTATTTCAAAGTTTTTATACCTGTTTGATAGAATTCTGTAACTAATCTTAAAGCATCAACAATGCAATCGTTATCTAATTGAATTAATTACCTTAAATAGGTCTACTAACATTAGAAGAGATTGAAGTGCTGGTTTGTGAGATGAAATAACTTCTAAATCTGCTGCTCAGCAACTTGATACATGAAGGTCTAAACATTGGTGTCCGTGTGAGTGACATGGACCTAAAGAACAAACACACATTCCATTCACTGCAATTTTCAGTACAGCCAGAGGTGAAAATAGTAAAAGAAACAAACAAAGGAAAACAAAAGGGATCTCTTTCGTGGAAATCAATCTTTTTTTGTGCCCTTGGTATCCAAGCAAAATAAATGATCGAACTTGAGAAAATAGCATGTGTCCATCATTCTATTTGTTAAAATCAAGCATCTTTCCTGTTTTTCTTCTTCTGCCTATTGTCTAACTCAGTTTCCTATTTCTGCAGTGTTTTTGGCACCACTCTTTGATGACAATATTAATGTCATTGTTAGGATGCACAGTCAGCGGTCACAAAAATTTGTCCACACGTCCATCACATAGCTAGCGAAAATAAACCTGGTTTTCAAAAATATTCAATTACACAGTTAATTAATGACTTAGGAAGATGTAGTACTTACTTCATTACATATGTCCAGGTCAGTTGGAATATCCCCCCCCATAATAAATTACATCATAATTTCTAAATAAATTGTATTTATTCAAGTTATTTTTGAATGATATTAAAATTTGTTTCGTGATCCCAAGGATTTCTGTTGACCAAAAGCAAAAACAAAAGAAATCTGTCAGAGGAAAATACTTTTTCACAGCCCTGTTGTTGTAAAGCTGCAATCTGTTTTGCTCTATAAATATCTTCACCTTTAGTTCTGCCTGCTTACTTTCAGTTTTTCTGCTTGATTACATTGTTAATTTCACCTGCTGAGGTCATGGTGAATGCATGTGCAACACCATGAAAAAATAAAATAAATAAAAATGTAATTAGAGATTGCACCTTTTCACACATTTTCCTAACCAGCACTACAGTGTGTGCACATGTGACAATTTTCTTTTATCAAGACAAAATCCAATTCCTTAAGCTGAAAACAATTTGGTTATTTTGTTACATTTAACCCCTGCTTCATCTCAATGCTTTATTCAGTAATTTAATTTTGACCTTTGTTTAGTGTATTTGACAAAAAATAAAATACACCTTATTATTAACCAGTTACTCTGATTTCCATGCCTGTTTAGTAATGGACATCCTGAATAAAGTGCTCTACTGAAGGTATTGAGTTGTAGCTGAAAGACAGGGGAGTTAAAGAGTCCACCAACAAGCTGTGAAACAGATGGTTTGAGATTTGACTGCTGCTGTTCATAATCCTGTGTCTAGTAACACCTGTTACACATGTGAAAGGTGGACAGCTAAAGAAGAGGTCAGGCGACCTACCAGTGCCATGCAAAATCTGATGAATGTCAGTGAGGAAGGGAGTTCAACAGTGGCTTGTGTTTTTGACTGCTAAGAAGCCATGACTGCACAAGGGGCATGCTTGAAGCATTTTTAGAGAAGCAGCTTAAGCTCAGTTCCTCATCACTCTTAAACACCAGGAAACAGGTCACATTACAGTGATAGATCACCTGCATTTTGGAATAACTGAACGCTTTTACATACTATCCGCTATAGTTGTGTGCATAAAATTCAGCATAATTGACTCTTAAATTAGAGATGAGGTAGCATGGAGCAGCACTGCAAGCCCTAGGCTATTTTTGAAAACTCCCACGAGAAATCTTAAAAATGGCAGTGACACAATATTATAGCAAAATTGAACAACCTTCCAAAAAAGTCAAATCTGTAATATGTTAAATTTCGCAATCATTACCTCAAGTACATGTGATTTTTTTTTTCTTTTTTTAGTCATGAGCAATCTCAATATGGACGTAAATAAGAACCCCTTCATGGTGACTCAACAATTCCAATGTAATTGGGTCTATTGTAAATGTTCTCAGAAAGAATCACTCTAAATTCATGTTCTGTTTTAACTATAATTGACTCAGATTCAGATAGGGGATATCCAGGGTGGAAGAGGATGATTTAATGCGTGGATTATTTTCAGACCACATTAGGCAAAACTAGGTCAATTAGCAAATTAAGAACTTAGGGAAGCTCTGTTCAGAACATGCATGTTTGCTGATGTAAACTGACATATAACAGCATGACAGTGCATGCATTAATAAAATCCATGCTTCTATGTGTTGACTTTAGCTGAATGCCAATTTATCTACTGGCAACTGTTAGCAGAAATACAGCCCCCCTGCTCCTAACAATTTAGCAGATAACAAAGCTGTGCCAGTAGCAAAGTCTTTGAAAATATTGTAAGTTGTTGCCAGCTAGAAGTTTAGATGGTTAAGCAATCATAGTCATATTTTAAAGTTCAAACTGTTTCCCTTTTCAGCTCTGGTTTCATTTTCTCAATTGAAAACAGGTGTTAAAAGACATACCTTTACTTAAGCATACTAGGTTAATTAGATCAATCTATTTCAATGAGGTGAGTATTTATAGCCCCTGTATTTTTTTAAATTTTATTACATCACAAGCTCTGTAAGGTGAATATCTGTTCCAGTCTAAAGTGTTTTTGTCTCTAACAAGTTTTCTTGAAAGAAAACCTGTTAGATGTATGATGTAACATGACGTGTGAAAAAATGAAAGTGGTTTTACGTTTGTTTGGCACTGTAAAATGGTAAAGTCTCCATGCAACAGCTACTTAGTATGTGTTAAAGAGTGGGAGGAAGCATAAACATTATAAGATAATTATGCACACCCGCACTGAATGACGCTGTTAGGACAATACTAGTTTCTTGATGAAATATGGTGAAACACATCACTGAAAAGAAAACGACAACAAAAAACAATCTAAACATAACATATTGACTTGTTTTTTTTATTTCCATTTTTCTAGATAATTTGTCTACAAAAACAAAACTGAATGTTAAAATAAACACAATTAACAGTAGTATCATGAAGCAACATTGCTACAGTTGACATCATAGGGAGCCAGTTTGTAACAGCTGTAGGCCAAGTGTTTAAATTCAGTTTCCAGGCTGTGATGGCTTGCTCCTTTTGCATTTTGGCATCTCTCAGTTTTGGCAGCTTTTGTGCTTAGAGTAGCTTCAGACATTTGCCTGTAATGACTGGATAAGAGAAAAGGGCCAAAAAACTTGTAATGTTATGGGTAGAAAAAGAAGAAATACTATGGTTTCAGTGCCCACTACTGTGTGTATTCTGCTCGGTATACGTTTCATCTTTAAAATATAAGAATGATTTCTAGAATGGTTTATTGTAGCATTTACCAGACGAACAGAAGTAGAGCAAAATAGAGGTTGCAACATTTACATTTTTTGTGTACAAACAAAATGCTGCTACCAATACTAAATATGTTTCCTGGCTCAGAGTCACTTGAGACTGACCAAATGAAGCTCATGAAAAGACGTATCTATCGGCACATACAAAATAGTTTTCATAATGGACTACATTATGTGGAGTCCACACTTTAACATGGCTGTGGCATATAAGAGAAATGGTTCCAAGTTGTCTTGGCAACAACTATTCTTGTGTTAATTTCACTTTACTTTCTGCTGGATGACTGGTGCATAGACAGGAAAAAAATGGCACACAAAGTAAAGTCGGTTACACACTTATATTCACCATGTGAGCTGTAAATCCTTTATTTTGTTACATCCAGTGTTGCCCATTTAGCTCAGAAAAAGACTGTAGTAGTGTGGGTACTGGTATGTGTATAAATGCACTACATGAGCAAATCTGGCAAGATAAGCACCACTGAATATACAATGTACCTATTAAATTTTGTAGAATCTGTAAACAGGTTAAAATAAAATGAAATCCAAAGAAAAGACACCAATTACATTCTCCATCCAACCTATTTGCTATCCTTTTCTCTCCCCATGCAGACAAAACCATGAATATCTAAAGCAAAAGTGAATACCCTTTCACTTCTTTGCGCTGATTGTCAAAGCTTGCATTTAGACAAGCTTGAACAAAGCAATTGTCATTGAATTCATTCATTTTGTGAGGAAGCAGAAAAAAATGTGGTTTAAATTAACTGGTGTTGACAAATTAGAAGTGAGTTTAACATAACAAAATTGACACGTTTCATGGAGGGCAAACTGCCACAGGACCTGACAGGTGCTGGTGACAAATTAGGTTGTCATGCTGCATATCAAGTGTGTATAGACAAACTAAAATTATTCATTTTGGACTGAGGTATGCTATGTAAGTGTACAGTGCAGTGTTAGAATATCAAAATAAGAACCTAAATCACTCTTATTGCCTAAAGAAAATCAATGAATTAATTCAAAGAGCATTTGGAGATTTTATCTCTTTTGTATCAGCGCCAACTAAACACTGAATTATTCCAGTGCTGGGCAAGTAGAAGTAGGCTATCTGATTACACCCTTGTGGATTTTGTGACACTGAAGACTATACCTGACATTTTGATGATTCATTAACAGCTGTTACTTGCAGGCTTGGATAAATGGTAGTGACTATATGAGTGTGGGATTGAGAGCCCTTTACAGGTGGTAGGAATTAGTATTTTGCTTCAGTGGAAACTGTTGTGGGCTTGGATGCACCAGACGTGTCTTATGCTAAACAGGTGGTTACCTGTGTTGCCAGATATGGCTGGCAGTGCCCCTGAAATTACCTGCCCTTTTCCAAGCTTTGATGAGCTGGCAGCAGACAGCCTTGCTGTGCAGTTGTTCAAGTGACCAGTTGCTCCTTCAGTCTGGCACTTGCAATATGACCGAGCTAATCTAGCAGTATAAAGCACCACATTGGTCCAACTGTTTATTATGAGGTAATAACAAATGTGAAATTGAATATTACACATTAGTACGTTTAAGATGTTTTATAATGTATGTGATACGTCTTATTTGAGGAATACAGGGTAAGCAAAATGTTGTTAGGATTGGTGAATGAAAAGGAAGCACAATGTACTGTTGGGAAAGCATTATTTCTATGAAATGTAACTTCCTTCACTTAATACAAAACAGTATTCCACGTAAGAAATAACTAACACAAGACTATCTAATGTTTAACCAGAGCCAGATATCTAACATACCAAAATTGACCCTGTCTGAGATTCTTAAAACACTCTTCAAAATGAATCAAAACACTTGAACAACCTTCTGCTGGTTGAAAGACAAAAAGAATGCGTAAAATTGTCAGAACCTGTTCAAAACCTGACAGGCAGCTGGTATTCAGATGAGCTGTGATAGGAACTCTTCCAAATCTGGAGCTATCTCACAGCAGGTGCGAAGGAGAACTGTGGATTAAAGGAAAACCATGAATATGACAGAAAGCCACTGGCACTCTGGATGTCAAAAATAACAAACATAAAAATAAATGTGGTAGCAGTCTAGCAGAATAAATATTTTTAGTTGTTATTTGGATTTTTTGGACACGCATTCTGACATTTCACCTGTTATAGTCTACACTATAATGTGGTTTCAACAGAACAAATTTTGTTGAACACAGATACAGGAAATACCATTATTTGGCTGTTATCTATCTGCTATTTTTAAAATTTTGATCTAATTTTTTTTACTACATCTTCAACTTTTTATTCTTACAAAGACAACATGAGCAAACCCAATTTGGCTCAAATTGTTCATTACATACAGTTGAACAATGTCATTGAAACATAAGTGTGACAGAAAAACACTAAATCAGAAGAGCATTGCTGATGGCTGCACTATCACTGACATACAAGGGGAGATGTCCCTGTCTACACATAACATACAAGCTCTAGTGAATTACCCAATGATGCAATTTACATCTAATATCCATTTGCTAACCGGTTGATATTGTTTTTATGTATATATTAATATTCTAATGCAGTCATGAGCTGTTGCCAGGCAACAGCTGCTGTAAGGAAGGGAAGACAGACATGTAGTGGGAGGACAGACGTCGGACAGAATGTTTAAATAGTAGTGGAGGAATACATAGAATATTAAATAAAACAAAGCTCTTTTTATGGAACATCTGCCATAGAAAAGGAAGGAAGAACAACCGTGGGTAGAAAAGAAGACAGTGAGGAATGATGTTTGAAAATCTTTTGAATGCCTGTATCTAACAGGCATTCAAAAGATTTTCAGATAAACCTAAGAAGTAACTTTTTCTACCACCTAGAATATGACCATAAGAAGTAGTATTTATAAAACAGCTGTGTAACCATAAAGAGATTGAAGAAAACCAGCCACAAAAAAGCATCTAATAAGAAAAAAAGCAGGTCTTGCGGAGCCTGCTGAGTGGTAAGACTAAAATCGAAGCAGTGGTCTGCAACCTTTGCAGGCCTAAGAGTCAGTTTTTGCCTTCAGTTCAGCTAAATAAAACTTGTATTGAGCTTTAAAAGGTACATGAACCTTCAAAACAGAATAGAGTATTTTACAATATCTAATATATATAAAATTTGCTTAGATTATTCAATTAAAGTACAACATATTTTGCTTTTTTTTGTTGTTTTTAGGTTTTTTTTAAATAAAAAAAAAATCAAACCTTTACATAAAAGGGAGATGATATGGAACACTGCATTTTTGATAGAAAATTACTTCAAAAGCATATAGCTTGCAATGAAAAGAAAACAACCTTACACTAAGCAATTATAAATGACCTTCTCATTTTAAATCACTAATGATGTTTTTTTTGGAATTTTGTCACCATTGTTATTAAAACAGAAGACCACAGGACCTAAAGAACCACTTGTATGCTTTTCCACTAGGAAAACACTTTGGCCAAAGGAGGACGTCAATGCTGGTGATATCAAGATGGATACAATCCTTAGAGTGCACAGAAGTATAAAAAAAAGAAACTAAGATTATGAGCTCAGCCAGTGAACATCACATGTATAAGGCAGAATAAAACAGCAAAGAACTTAAAGTACCTACATTTTTTATCAAAGGTTTTTAAATTGTTTTAAATATGCAAGCTTGTATTGTCACCACATTAAGGAAGTGCCTGATAAACAAATATTTCCAGTGGTTTGAAAAGTGTAGACCGATGAACACTGCAGCTGTGTTAATCATTAACTCCGATAACAAGAGCTCAGAAATGGAAATCAAAGGTACATAACAACATAGTGTGTCTTAAAGATCAGGTAGTGCGGAAATGTCCTCCACAGAGTTTATCACATGACAGAAACAAGACTCAGGCACCCAAAGCATTGATAGAATGTCTTGACCAGGCGGTTGGAGTAGTGTACGGAAATATGTGAGCTAAGTCAAGGTTAGTTACCCTCAGTTTTGCAAGAAGTATGCTTTTCTTCCTTCCTATGTCTCTTCTGAATCTCAGTAGGAAGGTCATTGACAAGAAGGAGCACACAAAGCTTTACAAATACCAGTGGCTCAAATAAGAAATAACAAGCTGTGGGCATTGAGATCCTAAAAGTTGCCATTGGTCAGTCGCAGATCTATATAAATAAACTCTAAGATTTATGTACAGGAACAGTTAGGCTCTGCATGCAACCCTCAACCCAGCAGGGATCTGACAAAGGAACCAAGTTGGAGGTGAATCCACTAAATTTGAAGAGGAAGAAATTAAATTTATGAGAACAACAAACTACATTTTGAAACTATATTACATAATAATAGAAAAATCATTTTATTTTTCATTAAGGATTAATTAAAAACACCGTGCTGAGGATTGTTTGCCTCTTATTTGCCTAACACAACTTACGCAACTGAGAAGTGAGCCTTTTAATTAATATAAATATTATCATGCAGCATTTTCACTAATTAGCTGAGCAAGCCAAGTAAATCTGCTTAGTAAACTTTATTTGTAGCTGTGACATGACTGTGTTATATATACTTAGCTGCATTTTTATTTCTTGTGTTTTTGGAATGTAATATAAGATAATGATGAAACTCTAGTTACAAAAGCACATTATCCTCTATAGCACTATGTTGATATTTTAGGAAACATGGTTTTAGCACATTTGTTTATATGACACTAAATTAACACAACCCCACCTGCAATATACATCTGCAAAGGATATTTGCAAAACCTTTTAGTGTTTGATATATGCTGATGCTGAATATAATCCGGCATGCTTTAAGGAAAGTACTGTACACTAATACAGTAAATCCATATGCAATAATAGCAAAATAATCCCCACTAAGCCAGAATAAGAAAAAAATAAAATAAAATGAGAGCAGAAACTGGAATCCAAACTTAGTGCTCACCTCCAGGAATAGGAGTGAGCATTTTCTTTGAAGTGGAGACTGCAATCAGGCCAGTAACTAAGAGGCGACATCACCACCTTTTGAAAGAATGACAAGCCTGGCATTTTGACACTTGTATTTATACAAATTACATTTTCCTTTGCTTTTCTCTGTAATGTTTTTCTTGAAATAAGCTTTGTTGTATTCAACTATAAAATACCTACTCAGTAAAAGCATGACTACCAGTATTTTATTGAAAAGTAAAACTTTATATTAGTTTGAGGGAAAGTCAGATAGATTAGATAGCAACTGTCGTAATAGCCCATTATGTATAATCATAGTCAATTAAGTAGGAATAAATATAAGCATAACTTGACTGTATTTTGGAAATTGCATTTTTCAGTGTTGTTGAAATCTATATGAAATATGCACCTGTCAAAATTCATTTGATAAATACAGTGTCCTTTTTTCCCATAACAGAATACTGAGGAGAATGATTACAGCATTATTTTGAAGGGCCTGGAAAACTCAGACAACTGAGGAAATCGGAGGGAAAATAAATGAAAGAATGACTGAACAAAGAAGAAACGGAAACTGAGATGATAATTAATCCATAAACAAAACTCATGAATGATAAAACAGAGCAATCAACAGACTACAAAGAATCACTGAACCAGCAAAGCAAACTAATACTGATATCAGAACACTAAACAGATCACAGCCCAAACACATGAAAGTCATAACTCAGGATAGCTCACTCTGATATCTGTATGCTTCACACATTTCAATACAAAACTACATAGCACAGTTTCTAAGATACGGAAAAACATTCTAGTTAAGCCAAAAACAATAATGTAAACAATAATGCAAAAAAGTAGTTACTTTCATATTTCTGTTATTTTATTCTGTCAAATCCATAAAGCACTCATGTGAGCTTAAGACACTAGCATTTGAACGATTAATTTAAAACTGTTTGATCAGACTGTGCCAGTAACAGCAAATTTGTCCACCTCTGACAACCTTATCTGAAGAGGACTGAACATGGCAGTTTACATATATTTCACATCTATTGTGATGCAAAATATAGGACATTATTTAAAAAAAAAAAAAAAAAGTGCTATATAGAACTGGATAAATATAAATCCTGCCAAAAGAGCTTATGTAAATAAAGGGCCTAAACAAGAGAGAATTGGCCTTTAATCTAAATTGTTTTTGTCAGTGCAAAGACTTTTTTTGAAAGCATAATAAACTTAAGTTATTAATCAAATCCAAAGCAGCAAGGTGTGCAAAAAGAAAAGGGGTCCCAAAACATCTAGTATTAAAATGTCCTTACTAGTCAGCAGAGTTCAAAGTTTTTGCCACACGGTCCATCACATCAAAAGCATGTGTGCAAAATGACATTTAATAAATAAAAAAGATTATGTTAATTTATTGTGATATCTTACATTTACCTGCTGTTGTGATATCTTATGTTTATTTTAGCAAAAATAAAGCAGTCTTGGTCTGCTCGCATGCAAATTCTTTTCTGATAACTCTCTAAACAAAAACGTACCGTCCCCTTGCAATGATCCAGAAAATAGAATGAACTTTATTAAGTTGCACTTAATTAAGTGTAATTGTGTTTTCAATTAAAATTTACTGGACATTTGTGGCCTCGTATAACTGATCTTCAAGTTTTTTAGGGGAAAAAATCATTTGGTGATTACAAACTGTTTGTGGTGTTCCTTTGCCTTTAATTTAAGATCTCACTGAAACTACTGGAGAGAGCTGTTGCAATGTAGTTTAAAAATGCAATCTTTGTGCAGGTTTCTCTACAAAATAAAAGTAAATGGGTATGGTTGTTCACTTTGTCTGCCAGTGTTCAAAATGTTATGACTGACTTGTGTATTCATGGTAAAATGAGGTTTGTGCTGATTCAACAAGCTACGGCTTGTGGGTAAATTCCCTGCACATCAAAATGTGCAGGAAGCATGTAAAAGTGTAATGCTAGGAGGCTCCTGTCAGGTTGGCAGTGAGGGTTCTTTCAATATTTATCATGTTTGGCCTCTTGCACTGGGATGAAACTTGGCTTGTGAAAAACAGTTTTGTGCTGCAGAACAATGTAGCTTTACACAGGTCTTAAGAGATTAGTTGTAGCTTTAATTTGCTGACTTTAGCTGCATTGCCGAGGCCTTGATCAAGCTTTGCTTTGTAAACTGCTACTTTGTCTTTTATAAGAAAGATAGGCCTAGATGCGATATATTTCACTATTAGCTCAGCAAAGGATAATAAATATTTGAAAGAACCCTTTTTATCTAACAATACTTGAAGCATATCTGCTCATGTTGACCTTATACACTGAGTTTTACTCTTTAATAAACATGTTGCTTAACTTACTTTTATTTAAAGCCTGGTTTTTAACAAGATTGATGTTACTGCCACTAATGAACGAGAAGGTCTTTGTTATCTTCATTGCAAGGACTGTCGTAAGCATTAAAACATTTATTCCAAATAAGGATAATTTTTAAGACTGTTTTGCAGAGATGACCTTCAGACACTGCGATTAAATTTAGAAGTAACAAATCTTCAAACGCTTGAATTTATGGCTGATCAACTAATAAATGACACAAATATGTATTTGAAATACTAAATATGATGGTCTAGAGCAGTTCAAACGTTCCTATTTTTTGACATGGACAGCTCAAGGGGCAACACCTGCATTTAATAATACTTCAAGCATACTTGAAACACTACATGCTACTTCAGTTTGTTAGGGTAATTAGATTTGCACTAAAATGAAGAGATCAAATGCAAACTCATAAAACAGATGAAAGCTCTAGAAAAGAAAAAGTAGATACAATATCATTAATATGATCAATTCTAAGACGGTATATACAATTGAAAGTAAATGAAAGTAAATTCCACTAAATATTAAAAGTAATGCCAAAAGTATGTTTTTGGCTCCTCTGCATCTATTTGTGAAGAAAAAATAAGAACATATTTAAGAATGCTAGGCAGTTCAAGGGTGGCGATGACATGCTATGTTTATTTGATTTGAATTAGTGATTTTGTTGCATGCAACACTTTGGCTTACATTGCTTAAATCTGCAATGAAATTTAAATGTCCAATGCCAAATTCCACTTTATAAAGAAGTACTTTAAACCAGTACAAATTAAACATGAATAATTTAACTTTTTAGTCGACTTATTTTAACTTCATAATTTTACCAACAAACACTCCAAAACCCATCCCCCAAACATTTATTGGGTTTCAGTTTCTTAAAAAATGCTGAATCGTATATTTGGAAGTCTATACCAATAGCAGATTTCAATGAATTTTCCCTTTTTGAAATATTTCCACATGCCAAAACACAAACTTAGATCGGCAGCTTGATTTTCGTTTTAGATTGGTGTAGATCAGTGCTTCTCAATTCCAGTCCTCAGACCCCCCTGCTCTGCATGTTTTTGATGTGCCCCTATTTCAGAACAGCTGACCAAATGATTGCATTACCTCTTCTGCAGGCATCAAGTACTGCAGAAGCCTGCCAAACATGGACTGAATCACTTATAGATTCAGTCCAGGTGTGCAGCAGCAGGGAAACACCTAAAACTTGCAAGGCACATTTTAGGATAGGAATTGAGAAGCACTGGTGTAGATAAACATGTTCCCAGCCATACTGTTACTGGTAATTGCCAGTAACAGTTCAAAGAACAAAGATAAAGGGAAATAAACTAAATCATGTAACATATCCAGTTTGTGAAAATCTATCAACAGTATCACGTAGAAAGAAGAAAGTTTGTTCAACTTCACATAGTATCAAGAGAATCATACAATTCAGATAGCTCTCCATCAATCGTACCTTATTTTAGATTCTTGAAATCCACCAAGCAGAGTGACAAACATTGAGATCCTAAAGTATAAGCATCTAAAGAGAGCGAAATCTATCAGCATTTTACATTATTCAGTAACTGTTTTCAGAAAGATTCAGTTTTACGCTAGGTGGTTTATTGAAAACAACTTCTGCAATGTCCTCCTGTCTTTCCTTCTCAAATTTAATCCCCTCTCCCACAGACAGAAAGATCCTGCAACAGATACTCTGCGCACCTTCTTGCAACTGAAACTGAGGCTGTCTCTCCCTAGGGATATTACAGTAGTTTAATTCTATACACCCAATATAATGCTATTGATCAACACCTTCTAACTGTCTGGTTCCCACACAGGCATTGCCTTATCCAAGAACAAACTGCTGAGCACCCAAGAAAGAGAAAACCTTCTCCTAAAGATATACAGTCGCAAGGAAAAATACACTCTTTACTTTAGCTTTAACATATGAATCATCCAAACTTTGCACAACTAAGCTTGTTAAAATCGTACCTCAAGAGTGCAGAACAAAACACTACAACTCTCACTGTGGAATTATTTAAGAAAAAAATTACACACAATTTGACGTTTCTGTGAAAAGAAAAGAGGTACAACCATCACTAAATTTGAAAAATCACTGAAACAAATAAATTGGGAGGGGACATCCTGACCAGACTGTCATTCCATCACAAGAGCGTCGCAAAACAAAACCAGACAAAAAGCCTTGTGTGCATCCAGTTACACATTAAGGGTATTAGGCAAACATTTGTGTTTTAGAACTGCAGGCAGACACTAAAATACCCTGTGACAAGCCACTCACACACCAGTAGATAAGTCAAGATCTGCCCAAGAAGGCAGACAAATGCAGAAAGATAACTCATGTGTAAATGTTTAAATACATCTTTATTAGCCACTACACTATGAGTTAGAATTTGGCAGCTGCAGTCTCATTACTCCACAATGATGCTGTTCAACATGTCATGTTGTGATGAATGGGTCTCTTCCCCCTGAAAATGTCTTACACATGTCAGGAAGTGAGGCAAGAGGGTCTGACCTCAGAGCCTTAGGGCTGTGATGGGATGGTGGATGGACTGAAGAGAACCAAGGTAAAGTTGGCAGTAGCATGCAGGGAGCAGCAGTTGCACGAGACAGGCAGGCAGACAGGAGTAGTGCAGAAAATGCAAAGAGCAGCTGGAGGCGTTGCAGCTTAAAAAGAGCACCACAATCTTTAGAGTATGTTCTATGGATTCTGGAGAGTGTGAGAAAGATTACATGTGAATGAGCAGCGTGTGGACTGCCTCAGCAATCTGAACTCCCACATACAGTTTTCTTATGTTTGCTTTTTTGTCATGATTAAATGTTTCAGAGCATCAAGCAAATTTTGATATAAAAAATACCTAACTGAGAACAACTGTCATCAAGCACTTGATCTTTGGACGCATGTGTTACATCAGTGTGGAGAAATTTGCCCCACCGAATTGTTTGATAGTCCTGAGCATTAACAGCCTTTTTAAGGTAATGCTGGACTTTACCTTACAGTTTGGATGTTGACTATTTATTTAATTTCCTTGTTATTTATGTAGCCAATTAGCGCAGGACCTGCTGGTGTGGAAAAGGCTTCGTAACCCCTTCCAGTCTGAGAGACTGGACAACAAAATTATAATTTTGTTTTTGCTCCCATTTCTCATGAGATGGACTCAAAGATCTAAAAATCATTTCAGATAAACAATATTACCATTTCTGTCAAATATTGTCCACAAATCTGTCTAAATGTTTGATAGTGAGCACTTCTGCTTTGCTGAGATAATCCATCCCACCTCAGAGGTGTGCCACATCAAGATGCTGATCTGACATCATGATTAGTGCACCGGTGTACCTTATACTGCCCACAATAAAAGGCCACTCTGAAATGTGCATTTTTGTTTTTGCTTTATTGGGGGTCTGGGGACTCAGAACCAGTCAGTAGCTGGTGTGACCACC